>JACGAQ010000893.1:0-82638 GCA_014119065.1 Orius insidiosus | reverse complement strand
TTTTTGAACAAAAAACTCGGAAAATTTTTTTTGAAAAAAAAAAACTCGGAAAAAAAAACTTATAAAATTTCTTGAAAAAACTTAGAAAATTTGTCAAAAAAACAAACTTGGACAATTTTTCGAAAAAAAAAAAAAAACTTCCCCCCCCTTATACTTCTCCTCCTTATACTTCCCCTTCCTTACTTCCCCCTCCTATATTGTTACTTCTCTTTGGAAGTTTTGTTGGAAGCTCTTCAAACAAGTACTTTTCTCCCATTTTACCTAGATAGTCCCTGCTCATTTCTACCGAACCCTTCAGTTCACTTTCATTATTCATGTTATTGGGACGGACTTTGCTGGCTCACCACTACTTGGCAGTACAAAGCCTCATTTTGGCTGCTTCGCGCCTTCCTCGTCTACCTAGACAGTACAGGAACCTGGTGATAAAGCCCAGAACTATTTATGATTATGGTGGAAAATGTTATACTTTGTATAATTGAAACGAGGGGCACGCCCTCTGCGCCTTCGTCCGCCGACAGGCGGGGAGGGAAGGGAAGAACGCGTATAATAACAATCCCACGGGGGTGAGGGTAATTTTAACATGCCGTAATTTTATTGTTAATTATAGAAAGGGAAATAACAGTTTAGTAGTGATTAGTATATAAATTAATTTTCAGCCATGATCGTTGGATCTTTGTTGATACTAATTCATATCTAATCATGTGTTCTTTGATCTATAAAGCTATTTTACAACATGGCCTAATTTAATAAATTGATTGAGCGTCATTCTGGCGTGCACTGATGATCCCGACGGTAATTTCCGTAAAAAATTACTTAATTATCCTCCCAGTTTTTAAATTGATCCGATTTTTGGGGGATGAAGGCTGGAGGGAAATGAGGGAAAGTTTGTTACTCCTGTGGCACTTAACCCCACTCCGCAGGGCCCTTCACGAGTCCCCTTCTCCGACGGAAATTGCTTCGACCTGATAGCTTCCTCCGGATCTCATGTACCGCCCGAAACTGACCTCTAATCCGAGTTTTACCTTCCCCGGGAACTCGTCGGCTTTTTCGGAGCCGCATGAAACATAAATAAAATCCACATGTAGTTTCAAAACTAATTTTACGCCCGGATTAAATCAGTTCACCGCGAAGGGTGTGGTTGAAAAATGGAGATAATGGGACCCTAATAGATGGGCCCTTTGGACCATCTCCAGAGAATCCAAGGATTATGCAGGATCATCTTATCTTCACTGCTGCTTCTAAAATTCCATCCCCTCTTCAATTTTATTTTAACTAATTTTACTGTAAATTAGTTTTTTAAAGTTTATTCAATTACGCCTTTAACAATTCTATTTTCGACAAAGATCGAGTTTGTTCTTCCAAAGTCTGTATCCGAGAAAGATAGCGTGAAATCGAAATCCAATGCGGGGACCTTTGAAATCGCTCGCCATAAATTCAATTTCCTTTTTTCCCTTCTTTTTTTCGAAACGAAAAAAGCCCATTTGAACTTTTCCTAACAAAAAGAATTAGACAAAATTAACCAAACATTTTAATCAATTTTTTTAAGTGAAAAAAAAAAATTTAGAAAAATGCCATAAAATCAATGTATCATTAAAAATTATGGCAAAACTTTGCTGGAAAGGTAAACTTAAAATTTTTATTTAATTTCTTCTGGAAGGACGGGGATGGAAAAAAAACCGAATGCTCCTTTTCTTTCTCTCGAGACGTCGGTGTCGTAGATTTCCGGTTTGGGGAGGTTTCCGAGGTGTCATGAATCCCTTGTTTACAATCCCTTCATCTCGAGTGTTTTTACGAGTGTTATAACTGTAGCTGAGTTTATGCCGCACATTCTGCTCGGCAAGACCAACAATCACCGCCGAAAATCAATATTTTCCATA
The DNA here is from genome assembly GCA_014119065.1 of Orius insidiosus. Taxonomy (NCBI): domain Eukaryota; kingdom Metazoa; phylum Arthropoda; class Insecta; order Hemiptera; family Anthocoridae; genus Orius; species Orius insidiosus. Next base: position 80,761 of record JACGAQ010000893.1, on the reverse strand, counting down.
AACAAAAAATTTTATGAAGTTAAAAAATGGAGAAATAAAAAAGAAAACAACGTTTCATCGCGAAGGGTGTTTTCATCCGATGTTTATCTACCTCCCAGATAAATTTTAACCTAAAACAAATAGAAGAGGTTGTAAAGTGGATGAAAAGAGAGGAGATGAGTGGGAAAGGGGGGCTTTTTATCGCGTTGAGAGGAAGTAGGATTTCGCAAACAACAGGAAACACCTCTGTCACACACCTTCCGGGAGATAAGTCGGCTTTTTCCACACTTTTTTTTCAGATCCCACTTTTTTTTACGGTTTTACATACCGAAACGTAAAAAAGTCATAATAAAACAAATTAGGGTCACCTAATGGAATTTTAGAGACGGTAATTTTATTTTATTACAAGCCTTACTCTCCTTGCGGCGTACAAAAATTTGCCTCAGACCACTCTTTATAACCAGATGCCCCTGGCATCCTCCAAAAATAAAAATAAAATACCTAACTCCCAAACTTAAAAAATTCTGAAATAAACTACAATGTTTATATTAAAATATAAGGAGGGAGAGAGAACGTCGAAAAGGAAATTCGACGACCGGTTTCGGCCTAATAGGCCTCATCAGGTGATTATTTCCTTGTTTTTATTCCCTTTTCTATGTTACTAGGCACTTTCGCACGGCTTTGGGGGGTCTGTGGTCCTCATTAGCTATTTTAATAATTAACATTGAATTTGTGTTTAGTCACCAGCGTTATACTACACTGTTTAAAGGATATTTTATATTCAAACTTCATTATTAACGTTTTAAAATTGTTTTTCAGAAGACTCATGGGGTACGAAAGTATTCTGCTGCTCAGAGGACGCTTGCAATGATGCACAGAGGGCGAGATCGACCATCTTTCTTACCGCCCCGTTAATCCTACTTGTCCGGCAAGTCTTCAATATTATCTACTAAGGTTCTTCCTCAATCCGAAGGACCGTAAACACGCTTTAACCTCTGACTCAAACAAGCATTCAAAATTTCACCTTTTATTTTTCGATTTGAAAAAAAAATTTACTACATTTTTTTATGGAGCGATTATTTAAAAAAGCTTTAATTGAAACTAGAATAAGATTAGAAATAAGGCTATAAATTAAGGATTTTATTAATTTTAGGGCAATTATTTTTATTTTTAATGTATGGAAGTTTTAGATTTTTCCATCATGATTTTTAAAGTTTTATAGTGTGTGCTTATCCGTAGTTCGATTCGAGAAAAGTTTACGAGTCCCCCACCCTATTTCGTATCGTTTTGCTTCAGTCCGGAATATAAACGGCACCAGACCTTCCATTCGCCCGATAGAGAGCATTTATGACTTTCCATTTTAGAATTTTAAAAAAGTAGGTACTTAAAAAACGGAGGTCCCATAAGGATTTTAGGTGATAACGTATTCAGGGAGCGATAAAGGAAGAGGATAATTAGAGGGGAGATAACGTGACCAAGGTCGTAAGTAGCCTCCGGGGAATGACAATTGCCTTTGGATGTACTCCAGGAGCAAAAAAAAAGATCAGATATCCCAGCGAAAAGGCAAAGTTACCTTTAGTCTTAGAAATAAATAGTTAAGCCAAAAATAATTTAAAAAATAAGATTTAGAAACATAAAATATGAGGATGAAAAGCCCAAAACATTTTTTATAAGTGAAAATCGGTCGGGAAGGTCCCGGGAATCTTTAATTTCCACCAATGGGAGGTAGATTTGATCCTTATTTGACTACATGTTGAACAAGAAAAAAGCGCACCAAGTGGATATTGCGTAAACTACAATATTACTTCCTTATCGTATTGACGTTGGCGTTTACTTTTCGTCTTTATTTTTGCACCTGAAAATTCCCATTTTCAGAAACTAATTTTTCCAGTCATTTTCCACCCTTTGGAGAATGAAATTTAACGCCCTGTAGGGTATAAAAAGACTTCTTTTTTATTTTTTTAAAGGATTTAAATTTGATTGAATGATATACTCAAACAAGGATCAATGGAATAAAATCCCTTTGTAACATCCTCAAATCCTACCTCACTTTTCCCGACCGTAACATCGTTACAAACGTGTCCTTAATTCACTTAACGTTAACCATAGGATTATCGGATTCGGGACACGTTAACCTTCCATGGGGGGTGGAAGCTCACTGTTCCGGTAAATCCTCATCTCCATAAAAAAAAATGTTTAGGCCCTTTTTTTATTTATCCCCCCTCCCAAAAAAGCAGTCTTTTGGTGCAAAACAGGTTATTTAAGCCTAGTCTTTCATAGAGAAGCTGATTTGTGATCGTCTGAAAGTTTTAAAAATAATCAAAAAATCATTGAATGAATGTTTAGATTAATAAGATAACCTAATTGTTTATTCAAAAACGGGTATAAAGTTAAAATAAGAAATCTGATTTAAGTTCCTAATTTTTTTTATAAACATTTTAAAATTAGAAACATCACGTTCTATCATAGATGGCACTTCTTCATTTACCCATTAACGACCATTTTTTAGCATTAAAAAATTTATTTATAAATTTAATCTTTAGAGTAAGAAAAAATCAAAATAAGCATAATATAAAAAATTGCTCCTTTTAAATTATTATTATCAACAAATATAAGATGATGCTTTTTGAGCCAGAGGTCTATGATGATGGATATTTGTGAGTTATCGCTTTTATTTTTTTGTTTATAAAAATATAAAATATTAGGAAGGGAATACCTCTCAAATCTATGTGTCTATTTAATGCTTAATATTAAAATAGGAAAATAGAGGTATTGCGTTCCTTAAGGTTTTTGCACGCTAGTTTTTAATTTTTCAGGGTACATTTTTTAGATATCGCTTTCTTTTTTATAAATAAAATACTTATTCTAAAAATTAAATCGTGCAAAAGATTATAGATTTTGTTTTTATAAAAGTTCACTTGATAATGTTGAAAAATTATTTTTAATCATAGATAACAGCGTAATTTAGAAATTTCATAATGTTAAAATATTAAAAATATGCTTTATGTTATTCTAATAGAAATAAAAAAAAATTATTTAAAGTTTTAAAACTTCATATTTTATAAAATAGCATTGCTTTATAGGAAAAAGCCTAATCTGTTTGAAAATTTTATTTCATCTCACTTTTATAAAATGATGTCTAAAATCATTAGGATGTAGTTTATTTAATTTTATGCTAAAGCTAAAAATTAAGAAAATTGAACGAAATTCCTTTTGGAAGTAATCCCTGATCCATTTTTTCATATTTTTCATCCGTTTTAATTATTTGCGCCTGACAATCTCATTATTTCACCTAAAAAAATCTTCCAAGAGGATTTTCAGGCGAATTTATCATGCTTTAGCCCTTTTTGAAAAATTAAATTATTATAAGAAAAAAAAACACAAGAACCATATTCTAAATAAATTAGACATAATAAGCTAACATATTGTTAATACATTTATACAGTACATTGAAGAATCTATTAAGATTTTCTAGTTTTTAGGTTATATTCTAGCATACGAAATTATTTAGAAGTGTAAATGTATGTAATTGTGGCATTCACTATTTCTAATAATCACTGTAAAATATTCAAGAAAATTATTTATGAGGAAATAAATTCTTCGAAAAAAAACGATAAACAAATTATTTATTTTGTTCGTTTTTAACTGAAGTCAAGGTTCGAAAGTAGGGTGTCCCAATAACGGGAAGGAGGTAGGGCGTGGTGGACTCATTTATTAAAGATAAGATTTTTATATTTAGATTTTCAGTTTTTAACTTCCTTAAAGAAGTTATTGTGATACCCTCGACGTCGGGTTTTTGGGGAAGGGTCTTCCAGACCCCGGATGGTCAATTCGAATATTGATCTTTACCGATCTCAACTTTGTCTGTGCCGGCCGTCCGTAGCATTTTTTCCCACATTTTTCATCCGATTTTCACCAAATTTTCAAACAACCTTCCTGAATAGTTGAACAAGAAATAGTCGTCCGCAATTTTTGAATTTCAAAAAAAAATGGCGAAGATATGCACGTTTGAAATTTTAAAAACTGCGCTGCCGCGGTTCCGATTTCACCAAATTCTCACCGAATACCCCTAATATTTTTTTTTAATTTTTGTGTAAAAAAAATTACCAATTTTCCACATTAATTTTCATATTAGTAGGGAGAAATTTTATACGTCCACCCGTTACGAGAGGGTCCTCCCTTGAGCGAAAATCCCATTATATCTACCTTGAAGCGAAAGAAAGCGCAAGAAAAAAAGCAAAATTTTTCGGAAAAAAGCGAAAAAAAAAAAACAGAAAAATTTAGAAAAAAAACTTGGAAAATTTTTCCGAAAAAAAAAACTTCCCCTCCGTTATACTTTCGTTTCTTATACTTCCCCCTTCGCTATACTTCCTCCTCCGTTGTACGTCCCCTCCTATATACTTCCCCTTCCTATATTGTTACTTCACTTTAAGAAGTTTTTGTTGGAAGCTCTTCAAACCAGTACTTTTCTTAAGATTTTAGCGTTGTTGTGTGTTATACGTTTTAGAGACCCTACTTTGACCTCTTTATAGGTGCTAACGATTCTTTTTTTTTTTACAAAATAATGCCGTTTTCAGTCTTTTTTCGTTAATTTTTTTTTTTTTTCTAGAATCATCCGTTTCATATTTTGAGTTTAAGCTTTAAGACCCTTTTTAACAAGTTTTGGGTCATTTTCCTCGATTTCCTCTGGAATTTCCTTTGCATTCGTTTGCTCGAGAAGAACCCTTTATACCTTTACCTACTGTTCATTTCATACCGACCCACTTTTGAAATTTGGATATTTGCTCATCTTACATTTCCCCAACATTAATTTTTTCCCCCTGCTTTTTGAAAATATAGACCTTTATATCTTGATTTTGGTCCGTTTCCGTTTACGGAAACCCTTGGTTTTATTGCATCGTTTACCAATGAAAGTTCTTCAGATTTTCAAGATGGAGAACAGAAGTTACATGTCAAAAGTTGTTGATTAAATTGAATAAAAAAAAAAATTCAAAAGTTTTCTCATCGTTGTTTTTCAACTCGATTCTAGTTTTACTTTTGAAGCAAAACAAGTAGCATGTATTTGCCCTTTTTTCCGTGACATCCACATTCCAAGAACGCAACCTTTCGGGTATAAGACCCGCAGTCAATCAATGACACTCATCTTCACGTTCTAGCACGAATATTGGATTTTTTTTAACCACCCCACTTCCTACCGTATTTTATTAATAGCCTCAGAAAAAAAAGTATACTCTTGAGGATTATAATAAAAACAAATCGGCCAACTTGAATACGAAGTGCTTTCGGACGGATTAAAACAAAAGGATAAGTCTCTGACCGTTATGGCCTCCTAAAACCTTAATGGGACTGTGGGATTTTAAATCGTGTACATTACATTTTATCTTCTTTTTATCTCCTTCACCTGCAATATCCAAATAATATTTTTCACTTAAATCGACCTTAAAAAAACAATTACCTTTTTTAATTAAGGTAAGACAAAAAAAACCCGATGCGGAAAATCAAATATTATTTCAAGCCATATTTACACGGTAAACAATATCGAAAATCTTTCTCTCTCGTGTATTAGATGAAAAAGTTATGAAGACCGCGGGCCGTAAATTATTGTTTACTTAAAAGGGGAATTAAAGAAAACAACCTTTTTTTCACTCGAAGCGTTCATTATAAAAGGAACATTTAAAAATGTATTCTATTAAAAATCGGACCTTAAGGGTCCGAAGCCCTTCATTCGGCGGCGTTTTTTCTTTGAAGTTTCGCTGCAATTTTGTGAGAAAACTATTGGTTTTTTAATTGTTTTTCCTTTTCTTCCGAAAAAATGGATAATTTTCCCAGCACGAATAGCAGGAGCTGGCGCGTCGGGAAACGCCCTGAAAGTGCAATTTAATCATTTTTCTTCTCCAAAATCAAGGTAGAAAAATTAAAGTTTTCGCCCAGCCTGGCTACACGGAACGGGGGAGAACACCCCGAATTTTCCCCTATAATTTTTTTCTCTAACCCAATAAATTCTATAAAATATGAGGAGTATTTGGTGAAAACCGCAACTTTAGCACGGCAAATCTCCGCCATTTTCGCACAAAAAAAAACTCGATATTTTCGACATACATAATTTCAAAAAGAAGGTCCTGTCGGGAAACGCCCTCAAAGTGCAATTTAATCATTTTTCTTCTCCAAAATCAAAGTAGAAAAATCAAAGTTTTCGCCCAGCCTGGCCACACGGAACGGGGGAGAACACCCGAATTTTCCCCTATAATTTAGGGTGTAACAATATTTCTCTTTGAGAGCCGCAAGACCTGACGGTCTTGAACGTTTAGCCTAACGTCAGCCGTTTTTTTAGTAGCATGAAAATATTTCAATAAACTATAGGGTACAACGGCAATCCCGCATAGCTTTACCTACTATGGACTAAATCTAGACGTCTTATCTTTAGAATTTAAAATATAAATTTAACAATTTAAAAATGCATAATTTAATTTGAAATGTATTGTTTAGCTAGTTGGCGGAAACTATTCATGTTCGGCCTCCTTGAACTCGCACTGAAATCGATCAAATTACCCGAGGGTTCTGTGATAATCGTCCTTCCCTAATGACAAACGCTAATCATGAGTTAAGAGTTGAAGCCAGGCTTTAACTAGACATTGATCGGAACAATGACTAAAGTTTGACAATACTCCCGTTAAATTGAGCTTCAAAGATTTTTAAAAAAGGAAGGAAAAAAAAAAGGGCCCTTGAAAAGATTGTGGAATTGATCAGGAAACATCGTTGCTAGTGAAAAACAAGACTGTTGACATCGTTAATCACCGGTTCGACTTATAGAAAAGACCCTTTTCATGATTCAATCCTCCTAATCGATTCTGATTAATGGACCCTTAAAGCCAAGAAAACTGTTGCTTTATTGTTAATAAAAATGTTTAAAACTTTTTTGTTTGTTTATGAGGTCAAACAAGAGGATTTCTGTTTAGAAAAGGGTTCTTAGAAAAGCAATCCCTTGTTAGCCAAAAGAAGGGGATGAAAAGGGGTCAGGATAGCGGTTTCCATTTCATAAAGAGACCAAAGAAAATCGCTGATCCATTACCCTACGTTTATTTCATTTAGAAAAGGCAATATTGTTGATTTTTCCATCTTAAAAAGGGATTTTCACGATATATAAAGCCCACGAAATTTATTATGGAAAGGAAGTTTTCCCACTCAATACCGCCGAGGACTCAATTAGAGATATTACTTGCGAAGCTCCGCTATACCCGCGAAACACCCCACCCAAGTCTTCACGGCAACTTTACTCTCTCCGAAAGCGCGTTCTGAATCTTAAAACAGATTTTAGACAGAATCTTGATTTCAACCGTTGCTTTGATTCGCCATACGTGACATTGTTCTTAAATCCTATTTCTTTTACGTCTTTTTTTATTTAAAAAAAAATTGTCCCACCATATTCTCATTAAAACCGGAAATCCTCAACCCTTTTTTTTATACAACAAATGCAAAAGATTGAAGGTGCAGATGGTCCCGAAAGAAGAGGGGAAAACCGTGAAAACCCCTCGTTTTTTTTATTTTTAGGAAAGAGTTTTATAGCAGAAACGCTTTAGAGAAGGGGTGAGGATTCATTACTCGCTTTCAACATTTCCGGCACGTTTAAATTGGAAGGTATTTGGAAATCTCGGGTTTCCCCCCTCTATTCCACAATGTTTTATAAATATTAATTCGGAAATTAAACACAAAAATTAGCTTTTTTTAATGACTATCGGTTTTAATTAATGTTTGAACATAATATTATTTTTAAAGTGTTTTAAAAGTGTCTTAAAAACCGCTTAGCTCTAGGAAACCCCTATTCAAATTCCTCCTAATTGAAAGTTGAGATCAAACGCCCCCCCTTCACTAGGTTGGGCTAGGGATCCGATGCATGCAGATTCAGCTCCATCATAATGCGGCTTCCGCTAAGCCTTCATTAGGGATGATTCCCCAGCGGGCTCTTTTTTTTTTTTTTTTTTTTTTTTTTTTTTTTTTTTTAATATTAAAGTAACCCATCCCAGAGAGTAAAATTATTAGTTTTTTTTCTTATATAAAAAAAGGCGAACTAGATTTTTAAAAAAAATCTCTCAACAAAGGAAAAAAAATATTATTTTACAAAGGGAATGCTCGCTACAAAGTTAACTCATGAATTATGACGAAATCCCACGAATTTGCCCAGATTTACGCAGATTGGATTTGATTTTTACGGTGAGGTCGGTAGTTTGTGAGGATTCAAGGTGACCAGATTTCCAAAATTCCTTGGAATCCTTGGACAAAAGGCTGCATAGAAAGGTCCGGAAACTGGATATTTCGAGCAGAAAATCGAGGAAAACGACTCAAAAAGATGTTAAACGCCCAAACACCCGATAAAATGTTTCTAAACCAAAAAATAAGGAAAAACTTAAAAACCGTTAAAAAAGATGTTCGCCGGTCCACCTAATAAAACGGATGTTTTTTATTTAGGAAAACTGACAAAACCTTTTTTCTTGGTATCTACTTAAAGCGGTACTTTTGGCCGTCCCCTGCAAGATCGTGGGGACAACCCTCAAAAGCTGGACTGTCCCGCCCTATGTGGTTCTATTTTAGTTCGGTTTCCATAAGGAAATTATTCTAATATTTAATTTAGAGCCTTTTACTCATGTAGCAGTTTTCTTGTTTCACAACGCCATACAGTTTTTATTTATCCCTTAAAAATAAATGAAATTGATACTTTCCGAACGTTGCATATAAAACGGTGGGAAAACGGAAATATTATTTATTGGCTATAAGATAGATTAAAGGGAAACGACCTTTTGACAGAGCTCTCTCCTTTCCAACAAAGTTTACGTCGACCCCCCCCTCAAACTAATACATTTTACGCAGTCACCCATCCCACTACCGGACACGCTAATTAATTTATCAACTTCTAATTACAACGAATTTCCCCTGTCTTAAAAACACGAAAATTAAAAGAGAGAGGAAAAAAAATTTTTACTCCGGAAAAATGTTCAACTTATGATTAATTGATAAAACAGTGGATCCTTTGTTTAAAAAGATTAACGATTCACAAAAAAAATTTTCCTGATGATTTAGAGGGTAAACAACGTTTATTGGAGGATTTATTACATCATCTAAGCAGTTAATTATTTTTATGTGCCTAAAAACACAATAAAAATTTTGAGAACAAATTATTAAAAGTCCCTTTTATAAATTGAAAACGCTAATTTGACAACTGAGTCCTCAAATTTTTCGTCTTGAATTACGTAAACATCGTCAAGATCGACCAGAATATTTATTAAATAATATATAAAGTGTCTTCAATTTTTTATATTTTTTAATAAAAATATAAACTTTTTTTATGATAAGTTGTAAAACATGTTTATTTTTCTGTCGGGGAAACTCCAATATCTAAAAAATTCTATTTCATTTTTTTTATATAAAAAGTGATGAATTCGACCTAGTTTCATATCAGGTAAGATCGCATGATTATTACTAATGAGAATTTACAGTTTTTTCAAGTCTATTTATAAAATGTAATTTTTTGTTCAAGTGTTTCGAACTTTTTAAATTGGGTGGGCGGGGTTTAGAATTTGTATACGCTTTGTCGTCCGTTGAAGTTCCACAAAGCATATGAATTCTGGAACCCGAACTCCTAAAACTTCAAAAATTTCTGGAAATAAGGTAAGTAGAAATTATGAAAAGTGCATGATTTTAAAATCTTAGATGTTTTTTTAATAAATGTACTGCTGCCACCAATAGGAAATCTGTTATAATTAAATTTTCTGGATAAATAAAGGGACATAAAAGTTGGAGGTAGAATTTATAATGAGTGGCTTTGAAGGTTGATAAGGGTTTCAGCAAATTGGGTTACTGTAGGATGGTCCTCTGAATCTCTGATGTTTCAAAGGTATCGAAAAGTATGAAAGATGCGGGCCATAAGTTAACTTACTTAAAAGTAAAATATTTTTTTAACTTAAAAATAGACTTTTTTCCTAGTCACGTTCGGTAACCCTTTGAAATACAAACAGACAAGTATCTTTACGATTTTTTTTTTCTTGGTTCAGGGTTTATTTGCCAAGAAGAAAAACTTAACAAGTTTCGAGGCCGCCATTCCCATTTCCGCATCACGCAAGGAGGGACGGACGGATGTCTCAAAAAGAAGAAGAGAGGGAAAAAAAACACGTCTCGAGTGCTGACTGAAGGACCGGAAGTTGTGGCCATTACGTGCCATTTCCAAACTTCTACAAGAAAAAGTAAAAAAATTCAATTTTTTTTAACTTCCTCGACAAAGCAAGATCTTTTTGGTAATAAGTGAAACAAAAAATTTAAAAATCCCCCCCGGGGGGGAAATACGAACCCAGAAGAAAGCTAGAAAACTTTTTTTTAAGAAACCTCTCAACGTTTTTAGATGAAATTCTGTGAAAATCGAACGAAAGTGGCGGCCATTAAACTTTCCGAAAAAAACTGGCGACGAACACGGACAACCTCATGATCGGTAAGTTCAATAATCCATTTTCCTCTGGGTTCTGGAAGCATTTTGACAAAAACCAAAACATTTTTCTTGCAGATTACGTCATATGGAGACTTCCTTTGAGCCCTTTTTTTCTTCAAATTTTCATATATTTTAACTTAATGTTTCAACAGCAAAAAAAAAATCTCTTTGCAGTATTTTCTCTTCAAAACTGATAAACTTAAAAAAAAAAAAAAGTCAGGAAAATGTCATTTGACTATTGTGTCCGCTTTCCCTTTGTATTGATAAACTGTTTTTTAAATTTTTAACGGAACTGTTTTAAAAGCTAGACACTAATTGATATTGATGGCTTGGATGAACAACAATGAAACCGCGAGGGCATTCTACAGATTCTTTTGTTAACGTCATCCCTTTTTTAACAATTTTTTTTCTTAAAAAAAGAGGTCCAAAACGGACAGAAACTTCAGTAACTGATAGGTCGTTTTTTTGTAGAAGATCTTTTAGAATTTTCAAAAAAATTTTTTTTAATAACTCTATAATTTTATTTATTTCCTTCAAATTTCCCAATCATTTCCATAGCAATAAGGCGGAACTCCCTTCTGGGCGCATATCCACCCCACCAAAAAGGAAAAAACTAGGTCAACACAAAGCCTCCGCTAAACCTTTTAAAGTTCGCTAAAAATGTCAATATTTATGGTAGAATTAATTGGACAAAAAATAATGATAAATTATTATTATTTGTTGCCAAATTTTCAAGGTTTTTTATCTACAAAACCCAAGCAGTGTTTGTTCTCTGAAAAGGGGTGAAACGAAGGTAAAAAAAAATTAAAATCGTCCTTCTAATGCTAATCCACAAACAAGGGGAGAAAGTAAACCTTCCTGGGACTCTCCCGCCTTCTTTACATACACCGATGTTTTTCTGCATCCTTTTTATCCATACCTTTCTCCTTTATTCTTTTTTTTTCTTTCACTTTTTTAACTCTCTCTTTTTCGCTTTTAAAACAAACGACTATGCGTCTCTCATTTCCAGGTTTTTCCCGGATTGAATTATTAATTTAGTGTATTCACTCAGAAAAAGAAAGAGAAAAAAAAGTTGTTAAAACTTGCTTGGTTGTAAAATGAAGTCCTCAGTTTTCAAGGTAGAAAAGTTTAAAACTTTTGAGTACTTCACGAAAAAAAAAATTTGTCAAGGATATTATGCGAATAGTCACTTACCTGAAAGCTAATACATGATTAGATTCCTTAGACTCAAACCTTCCCCCTCACCCATGGGGAAAACTAACTTCCCATATTCCGGTCATGTAATAAAATACCATGACAGCTACCTTCTCAACTCTTCGTAGATACCCGAGGAGTCTATAATATTTCATAAAAGTTTCTCATACACCACCCGTGAAACGACCTGAACTTTCTATAAAAAAAAATATCCCCCGTTAGTTTTTATAACAAATTGAATCCAGTTCGATAATCACTTTTTTATTGAGACTTTCACAAATAATACTTTTGAGAGAATTAAACTTTTCACGAACAGGAGAGAAATCAACGCTAATGAGAGTTAAATTATAGGACGTGTACTTGATATAATTTCCCACCAGGTTTGCAAGTAAGGTTGAAAAAACAGTGTAGCCATCGAATGTTTCTTTATTACTGGAAAAATTGCCATTTCATAACATTGCGGTTCAACCATTTAAACCCTCCAAACGGAAGAGGCTGCGTCATTGCCAAACCATAAAGGTCATTGCAATCTTGATAAATAATGTATGACGATAAATAAAAAATTAAATAAAAAGAAATTAGAAAAACAATCAAATAATTTTAAGGCTTAAAAAGGGGCATGGATAGGCCCGAAATCCTAAAGATTAATTTCTGATTAAAAAAGATTTGTATCCCTCTTCACATTATTTTCTCACACTTATACTTAATATTTATCGAAACTATTCTACATTATTATTTACATACATCAATAGTATTATTTAAACAAAATTATCTTTTCAAAACTTATTCTATATTATTTAACAAACTTAGTACATTATTTAACATAATGATATTCACTCTAATGTTTATATACGAAGCTGAATTTCTACGATGTTAAAAAATAAATAAATTTTATTTTCGGAATTGTAAAAAATAGTTTATAAAGAGCTAACATGAGAGGCCGTGCACTTTGTCCGTCGGAATTGCGTCTTGTCGGAAAACTAGGGCGAGAAGACGGTTAAAATCAATAAATAATAATATAATAATAATAATAATTGTTTGATAGTAAAATCAATAACCTTGCGGAATACAGACGCAATAATAATTAAAATGTAAATAATAATAATATTCACCAGTCTCGATAAGCATAATCATTTCATAGTCTGTAAGGAGTTCAAGGGTGACCCCAGTGATGAAAAGATTCTTTCATTGCCACCAGTCCACAATGGAAGAGGCAAGCAAACTAGCAGTCGAGGCACAGCATTCCAGGCAGAAAAGCAGCAGGCATCAAAAAGTTCAAAGGGAAACACTTTCGTTTGACTTTTTCCGAACTGCACTGGACGAATGAAAGATCGGTACTCCCGCCTTGCAAGCCCTCCGGAGTTATTTCTTTGAGATAGGGTAATGATGAATAAGGGCATAAAATATTAGCTTGGAAGCCTAAGTTTATCTCCTCTAAGAAGTGGAGATAATGTCGGAGGTGTCAAATGCAAAGAGGATAAGACCTGGGAAGCATAGTTTATCTTGTTGTTCTCATATGAAATGCATAGTTTCAATTTATGACGAGGTTTCAAATTGATAAAATTTTAATTTAAACTATTTTCACATTGAAACCTATTTTTCCTTCCTTTTAAAACACAGGAGGTCAAGTTGCCCAGTGGTCCCTTTTGGGATCACCAATTAAAAGAGCTCTGCGGGATCGTGTATTGGATAGATTTTTAAAATATTTTTTATATGTTATTTAGGTCCTAATGAACAATTTCTGAGAGATTATTAAGGATAAAAAATTCTGACAAAAATAGTTATGGGCGGTAATGGGTTAAAATGAAAATAATTATTTATTAATAAAATCAGTTTCACATAATGATAATGCTGTACAATTAAATAAATATTAATAGTTTATCTCTGCGCAAACGTGTGAGAGAAAATATTCGTGTGTGAAGTTAGCGAAAAAGCGTCTTTCTCTAGGAATGATAACATGCTTAGGCATATTTATTCCTGGAAAAAAAGAAGCGTCTATTAAAAAATGAGAAAAATGGGACAAAGTGTTTTCGCGATCGGACTCTAAGGTTCGCCATATGCGAAATTGCAATCAACCATCCGATAACGACGTCAAAATGGTCGAAATCTTCAAAGAATTTGTACAAAGTGCGCGAAAGATTTCCCTTCGGATAATAAACGCTTTCTTCACGAATCCATCAACTCAAAAATTCTTATTTGGTCCAAAGAACCATTTCCATGCGTTTCTGGCCGTATTCGTTTTGAGGGCCGATTCGCCTACCCTGGAATACCCATTCTCAAAAAAAAAAGTTAATACCCTCGACAGAAGTTTTTTGAAAATGGATTTTCAGGATCCTCATAATATCTACTTTCCTTAGCAAAAAACAAAAATTACTTTACTAAAAAGAATTTCAAAACAAAGGATTAAAAAAAAAAAGGTTTTACTCACCCCTGCAAAGAAACCAATTAATCTTAATGTCCATTTTTTTTTTCTTCAAAGCCTTGTTTTTCCCTGTAGCAATTAATACTGAAATCGATTCTTTACAATTAGTCTCAAAGAGAAACAACGCTTTTTAAAATATTTATTTAAAAGAAATTATTCTTCTAGCTTTTATGAAGACAAATTAGGTTGATTATTAATTAAAATTTGAATAAATCTTGTAATAAAAGTGTTTTAATTAATTTAAAAATTAAAAAAAGGTTTGTTTGGAGAGAAAATGAATTTGTTGAGGGATTTTAAGAATCAAATGTTAGTTTATGGTATATAGTTAATTGTGTTGGTCAGGTTTGTGGAAATCCGATGGTAGAGGATAGAAAGGAGGGGGATTCATGTTTTTCCCATGAGGATGTTTTAAACATAATCCTCCCTCTACCCTACTTCCCGTGGCCCATTTCTATTCCTTTAGTCGGTTCCATCCAACATGGGGACCGTCCCTAATTCGACCCCCGCCCGTCAGAACCTCGCCCAACTCGTCACAACCGCGTGCCTTCTAAACATCAAATCCGAAGTTTTTTTTTTTTTTTTCAATCTCCATCAAATTGTAATTTCTTAACGTTTAAAGGGCTTTTTGTCAAAAATTTTCAGGGGATAGAACACACGGAAGAAAAATCGATTTTTAGAAGACATGATGAATGTGAATTCTGAAATGTGTTCATCAACTTGAAATAAAAAAGGGCTCTTTTCATCTCTGCGGTTTATCCACATTCAATAAATCCTTTTAGGGTTTCTCCTTCATGATTTTAACTCTCGCCGACTCTTATTCGTGAAAGGGTGGGTCTAACGCTATTAATTAAAAGCATGTCGGAAGACTTAATGGGTTCGGATCACTGTGACAAACCCATTTACTTGAAAGGGGGGGACGAACGTTTCTCAAATCGTTATCCCCAAAACAAAAGTAAAACTTTCGAAATAAATCTTATTTTTAAGTTTTACGTAGTTTTTCAAAAGTTTCTGAGAAATTCTAACAGGAAGGAAACAGAAAATCAAACAGGGAAAAATGTTAGCGCCTTTGGGAAGTAAAATGGTTTGTCAGAAATACGGGAAACAAAAATTAGCAGAATTGCTTTTCCTGCCTCATTCAACGGAGAAAACCGTCAACCTAGTTTTTGGGAGTTTTTCTTAATTTTTCCACCGAAAAACTCTTCTTAAATCTTGAAAAGTTCTTCGTTGGATTTCCAGGAGTAACCTTGTCACTCGACCAAGAAATCCTCTTTTTCCTTACTTTTGGGGTTTTTTGTCGCTTTTTTAGCCTGGATGGATTTCATGGCATATTGTGCTTTGCGTATTTCTTTCGAACTTCCCTTTTTAACTTCCTTAAAGAAGTTATTGTGATACCCTCGAAGTCGGGTTTTTGGGAAGGGTCTTCCAGACCCCGGAGGTCAAATCGAATATTGATCTTTACCGATCTCAACTTTGTCTGTGGTGCCGGCCGACCGCGCGTCCGTAGCATTTTTTTCCGGAAAACTTTACGGCCACAATTTTCAACCGATTTTCACCTAATTTTCTTTAGTCGGTGAACAAGAAACTAACGAGGGCGATTTTTGAATTTCGAAAACTTAAAAAATTTCTTGAAAAAACTTAGAAAACTTTTCGAAAAAACAAACTTGGAAAATTTTTCGAAAAAAAAAAAAAACTTGGAAAATTTTTCGAAAAAAAAAAACGAAGAAAACTTGGAAAATTTATCGAAAAAAAAAACTTTTCCTCCCTTATACTTCCCCTTCCTTATACTTCTCCTCCCTTCTACTTCCCCCTCCTTTATACTTTCCCTCCCTTCTTTATGCTTTCGTTCCCTTTACTCCCCCCCGTTATACTTCCCCCTCCGTTATACTTCCCCCTCCTAATTGTTACGTCTTTAAGAAAGTTTTCGTTCTCTTCAAACAAGTACTTTACAAGATTTTTGGGAGTTTTCCTCGGTTTTCTCGGTTTTCATTACTGAGGAAATTCCATTCAACTGTTCTTTTGGATGTTCCTCACTATTTCGGCCAAACCCCCTTTTATAACACTGATTTTTGGGAATTTTCTTGGTTTTTTGACAAGATTTTTGGGAGTTTTCCTCGGTTTTCTCGGTTTTATTACTGAGGAAACCCCATTCAACTGTTCTTTTGCTGTACCTCACTATTTCGGCCAAACCCCCTTTTATAACACTCGATTTTTGAGAATTTTCTTGGTTTTTTGAGAAGATTTTGGGAGTTTTCCTCGTTTTCTCGGTTTTATTACTGAGGAAACCCCATTCAACTGTTTTTTGGCTGTCCTCACTATTTCGGCCAAACCCCCTTTTATAACACGATTTTTGGGAATTTTCTTGGTTTTTTGGCCAAAAATCATAGTTTTAACAGAGCTTTTGCACGTTTTCCTCTAAGAGACCTCATTTATTGCCCTCTTCCGCATAATAAAATTTGACCAAAAAAGTTTAAATTCATGAAAACCTGTTAAATCCTCGTTGATACTCACTGATAGCTTATACGGAAGTCGTCGATATCGACATAACGAGGGTGTTACAGGAAATAGATTATCCTTTGTGCCACCGCAGCTTCGGCTCTGATTAAAGCTTCAAATGAGCCTAACAATTAACTAATGGCAACCCTCATAAAGGGAAATTTTCAAGCAGGATTACCAACTTCAAACTTCTTTTTATCAGATGGCTTAAGGGTCCGTTATAACCACAGGTGTGAAATCCAAAATTATGATCCTTAAATTCTCAAAAAAATTAACGTCCGAGTACGTAATAAACTACATTTCTCCCAAGGTACGTAATCGACTATTACGTCCCATTATGTACTAACCTTAAACCTTCGCTGGCTATGAATTGAATATAACCCGAAACTCCTAGAACGGTAGAACCTAAATTATTTATTCACAACCTTCAGACCCAGAAATTCACGTATCTGTTTTAAACAAGGCCCACATATTGAACGACAAAATGATTTATGCACCTTCGTATTGTTGTTTTCACTTAAAGGGAGTTCCAAATTAAACTAAAATATTGATTAAAGATTTCAAAATTTGATACAAAATTTTAATTAAATCTCGCGCGTACATAAAGCTTTTTTTTTATTTTTTTTTTAGGGTATGAAATAGATATATTTTAACCCGATAACACAAACAGCCAATCAGAAAAGTTGCCACAACTTTGCCCCAGTTATTTTTCCTCCTCGTATTTTAGGATTTGAACAAAAACAAATAATAATAAATAATTACTTTATTCTGTATATTTACAATCTAAATAAAACCGTACGTACTATTTTAACAGTTTAGAGACAACGTTTTGATCTAAATGAGATCTTTGAAGATCAAAAACCTGGATAAATAATAGAAATGGGATGTATTTAATTTATTGAAACAAAGACAAAATGTAGACATCAAATAAAGAATTTCAGGTTTTTCGATTGGTTTTTTTTTCTTCTTGAAATTTCGGTTGGAACGGAGGCCCTTTTATTGAGGGAGACCGGCGGCGGCGGCGTAAGTGACGAGAACCTCTCCGGCTTGTTTTGTCTCAAGATAAAGGCGGAGTTCTTTAATGAAATCCCACGCGATTACTTTAGATGCGCCTTGAAGTAAATTTAAATATTTAAGCACTTGGACGAAATCGCCATTGTCCATCCAATACCTTGAAAAAAAAAAATAAATAAAATATGTAGGGAGACCACTCAGGAAATCAGAGCCACCTCAATAAAGCGGTTAAACACCTAAGAAAAAATTGAACCCAAAACTTGCATCAAGAGTCCTTGATAACTAACCCACGGAGGTCGTTTTTAACCCTTGATATAAAAATGCGTTACTCACTGTGCTCTTTGAAGGATTTCGAAGTTGTTTAGTTCTGAGCTGTCGAATGGCTCGTTAAGAATTTCATGGCACGGTATTGACGGTGAGATGATTAAAAAGGAGGCCAAATAAGCCAAAAACATGGCCGGAAGCGAAGCTCCTCCTTCGGGCAGAAGAGCCACTTTTTTCGCGACCCTTAAAACATTATGAAATCTCTGCCTGAGTGCAGTTTCATTAAAAACTCCACGCTCAGATGCAACTTTCGGGATAGATTCTAACACAGCGTTAACAAGTTCGTCTTCGTTTCCTAAAAAAAAATTACTTTTGTTAAAATTTTTTTATAATGAGCAATTTATCATTGGGTAAAAAGATTTATGGGGGTGTGAAAAGGGGAGTTTTTAGGGTTGAGAGGGTCGGACAAAATATTTGGGGATCGACGCTCGAATTAGCCAGAGGATGCAAATAAGCCCGAGGTATATAAATCATCTTCTTGTAGCACTTTCATTTTCTCAATTCTTCCGAGTCTATTATTTCATCGGTTTGAGGTCCCTAGTGGGTCGAAGGGAGTTCTATCTAAAAGATAAACAATTTTGTTTACACAGACGGTAGAGACCAAGTCGAGAAGCTTAAGTCTTGTCTAGGGTATACAAACCCCCTCAACTTCTCAACCTAATCTCATAATCCTCCCATTGACCTATTTGTTCGAAAACTGACTTTCACGCTAAGTCGAAAATAAAAAGGGAAAAAAGGTCGAGGTCGTAAAACGGACCTAAATAAAACCTACAAGTACAACTGCCTACAAAGTTTTCTTTCCCTTTCGAATCAAAAGAAGTGAATCTCCGCCTACATTCTGTTTTTAAAAAAATTGATTTTAGCCACCATAAATTTAGTTTTTAAGGTTCCGACATACCACGGCGGCGTTTCTTATTTGAATTTTTGCTCCAATTTTGCGAGAAAAATATAGGCTTTTTGTATTTTTTTAATTTTTCATTTGACTTAAGAGTACATTTGAAGCGCTCCAGGTACGAAGGCGAACTCAACATCGGACAAATTTTTTTTTTTTCATTTTCAGATTCTAGACCTATTGGTGAATACACCCATATAATTTTTATGTTGAGTTCGATCTTTTTCCCCTTTAAATACGTAAAAACAGATATGCATTTGTAAATACTTGTAAAATAATAATTAGAAATAAAGGTTTTTTCATTCATTCATTCATTCATTCATTCAAAACGATATGCGGCAAAGCTCTAACTGCGATATCCGAGCGGGTATTAAGGGCGAACTCCACATCCTGTCCACAACCCCACTCCTTTTCCCATTCCAGGGCATGACTTTTCTATTGAGTTCGCCCGTAACAAAACTTTAAAATGCGAATATCTCGAAACTACGTTTTGTTGAGTTCGCCCTTCGTACCCGGAGCGCCTCATTTATTTACTTAAATACAAAAGATTTTTTCAAAAATCATAAAATTTAGGTGAAAACATAATTTTTTTTCATGATTAAAATTAAAAATGACTTCGAAGAAAAGAAACTTACCTAAAATTGATAAAATGAGTTTGTATTTAAATGTATGAGTTTTTAATAAGGCTAAAAGCTAAGAAAGTTTTGTCTAAGCCACAGTCAATTTTTTGTAAATTGGGAGCAAATTGAAAAACTTGATAAAATTACGGTTTTTAGCTTCAAGTTCCGTTGTTTCTTCTATATTCCAGCACATTCAAAAAGAAAATTTTTAAAAACCAACAGCTTTCTCGCAAAATTGGAGGAAAACTTTTAAAAAAATTCCCAACGATTAAATGGTATAACGGACGAATTTGAACGAGTCGCAAAAATTAGTTCGTCACACCAATGAGCCTAATGGGGTCGGTCGAACCGTTCTTCCGCAGCAAACCTCCAATCATTTTGAGAGTACAACATTTAGTGAATTACGATCTTTTTTTAAGCTATTCTTCCTGAGAAGTTACCTACTTCTAAAGGCTAGCCTATTTCTTCTATTCAACTCTTGCAAAAGAAAATTGAGTGAAATTTGATTTCACTATGAACAGCGAGTGATTTATTGAAACATTTTATGATGAAATAATGACGGTTTTTATACGGGAAAAAAAATAAGAGTATAAAAGCCAATGTAAATATATTATGACGTTCTAAAGTGACTTACGAGTGACGTTTCGAATCGATTTAATCTCGTTGGCGAGAGGCTTCAAAAGCGGCTTTTCCTCTTCTTCGCTTTCCTCGCCTTTTTACCCTTTTCGGCTTCGACTCGCAGACGACGTTCGGAGAAATTGCGGCCAACAAAGACTCAGCGGCCGTCCATAGAGCTTGAGCTTGCTTCGACCTCTTTTCCATACAGGCTCGTTCTAAAAAAAATAAAAGGTGAGAAAAAAAGGATCATTTTCATAATAATGAACGAACAACAAAAGGATGAGCAATATGAAGAAATGAAGAGGGTGGAACAATATAAACTCGTTACTCAAAACGACAGAATGCCATCAAAGCGAATGTTACCCTCATTATTCCCGGCATAAGGACCTGTTTTAATAACTAATTAATCAGAGGTTGCTTTTACAAGTGGATACGTCATTCTATTCAAGATTGAAAAAAAGCCATTAAATTTCTTAAAACCTTACAAATTTAATTAATTAAAAAACCCACTCACACATCCCCCGAGGATATTACTGCAGAATAAAACTCGACTAATGTGACAAACCACATAAGAGTTGTCAGTTGTGGTTAAAAATAAAAAAGGTCTTTGTCATTTTTCTTTTCTTTCTGGTAATTATATCAATTAAAAATACTTCAAAGATCAAATATTTGGTTTAAAAAAACTCTTGAAGGATAAACAACTAATTAGGTTTCATTTTTTTAACCTATTTGAGATGATAAAAATAGCTTCATTTCTTTGACAAGTTTTTTTTAGCTAAAAAGGTTTTTCGAAGCGAATGCAAGAGGAAAGATATTTTTTTAAATATATTTAAACGTTGAATTTAAAAAAAATCCTCGTTCTGACTTATGGAAGGATAATGGTTATACCGCCTTCCTGTCAGAGGTTATTAAAATTGACAGGTTATCGATCATGGTTGTTAGCGTACATAGGAAGGGTTGTGAGAATACAATATTTTCTCGTAATACTTTCTTGTTTTCTTACTGCTTTTATCCTTTGCCCCGCCGGCGTTTCCTTCGCATTTACCACCCTATGTTACATTCGGAGCGTTTAATGTAAACACCACGTGGCTCTTATGTTCTCATTTAAGTCGGATTAATTGTGATTAACGGTCGTTACTTCGCTATCACTAGCGTATGCCGGCTTAAATTACCGAGTTTTTTTTTTATCACAAAAGAAAAATTATCATCCTGTTCTCCGTTTGAAATTTAAATTTTAGGCAAATGGTCGACGCTCTCGAGGTTTTGCAGTTGGCGCTCCTGCCGGAAAGCTAAGGGAAACAGGGGGGGATGATAAAAGACTTTTGGTAAGTACAAGCAGAAATCGATGACAGGACAATTAAATAGGGATCCACGCATTGAAATTTTTATCTCAGATTTGAAGCACGTTCTTCAATTTCGCACAGGAGACATTACGATGCAATTTTATAGGAAGCCCATTCTCTGGTAATTAACGCGATAAAAGATAACCGCCCCTCGACTTGTTCCGCCTCCGTTTTCATCCTTAAATAGGGAAGTTTCTCGTTTATTCAGAGCCGACTCATTTCATTCCGTTGTCTAACATGATAAACTCTATTCGGAGCGTAGGGTTTATTAGATTCTAAACCTCGAACACGGCCCGCATATCCTTAAACTTACCATTGTTGTCGGATTAATAAACGGCTGGGGAAAAAATAGAAAAAGAGGGTCGTTTGGGAGAGTGTCCAACTGCGTTATTTACAGGGGCAATTGAACATCACTTTACGCAAAACTCTGTTCAGCCTCCCCCCTCACGTAACACATTTAACAAATTACACGCTGAAAAAATTTTTTGTCGACGGATAAGCTTGAATTTTTGGTTCCCAGGATGCTATTGAGAGATATAGATGGTAAGGCATTCCGTCCAGCCGTGGAATGATGATATTGGCCCACCCTTATGGAAAGGGGGGTGAAATGGGTCTATAAATCCAATCCGAATCAGGATATAAGGTGACACACAGGGCCTATATGTCTGGCCTCGAGGAAGGGGGAGAGAAAAAAAACACATTTTTAAAGGCAAAAACTATTTATCTTGGGTAAGAAAATTGAGAAAAATTCTACTATTTCTCAAATAAAACAACAACATTCTACACAGGGTGTTCCAACTGGAGTGGACCAGCAACTTTACGGCAAAGCTTTTAGTCGACAAAAAAGTACTGGTTTGAAGAGCTTCCAACGAAAACTTCCATAAGAGAAGTAACAATATAGGAGGGGGAAGTATAACGGAGGGGACGTAGAACGGAGGGGAAGTATATAGGAGGGGAAGTATAACGACGGGGTACGTATAAGTCAGGGAAATATAACAGAGGGGGGAGTATAACGGATGGGGAAGTTTTTTTTGTTTTGAAAATTTTTCCTTTTTTTCCGAGCATTTTTCTTTTTTCGAAAAATTGTCCGAGTTTTTTTTTCCGAAAAACTTTTAAGTCAGGGAAATATAACAGAGAAGGAATATAACGGAGGGGGAAGTTTTTTTTTGTTTTGAAAAATTTCCCTTTTTTTCCGAGCTTTTTTCTTTTTCGAAAATGTTTTTAAGAGTCAAGGTAGAGCTCTTCCGCCTAGGGATGTGACCTCGTAATGGGTAGAAGTATGAAATTTCTCCCTACTAAAAAAAATAATAATTAAAAAGTGGCAATTTTTTTCACAGTAAAAATACAGAAAATTCGTCAAAAAATTAAAAGAGTCTTTGGTGAAAATTTGCTGAAAATCGGCCCAACGGTTCGGCCGCAGCGAATTTTTTAAAATTTTAAACAGCCATATCTCCGCCATTTTTTCGAAATACAAAAATCGCCCTCGTGATATTCTTGTTCTCCGACAAAGGAAGATTTTGTAGAAATTTGGTGAAAATCGGTTCAAAACTGTGGCCGTAAAGTGTTCCGGAAAAAGATGCTACGGACGGCCGGCCGGCAGGAACCACAGACAAAGTTGAGATCGGTAAAGATCAATATTCAAATTGACCCTAAGGGGTCTGGAAGACCCTTCCCCAAAAACCCGACGTCGAGGGTATCACAATAACTTCTTTAAGGAAGCTAAAAGTTAAATGTGAACCCCCTTAACTCATTTAGAACAACGAAGTTGATGCCGTTCTGGGACACCCTGTAAACCAAAACCAAAATCTACCAAACGGAGTCGATTCCCCATCCAAAAATAAGGGGGTTCACATTTAACTTTTTTTGTAGGACTAAATGCTTTGCCGTAAAGTCGATCCTCTCTAATCAATAATCACCAACGGAAAAATCATCTTCCCAAGGTCTGGAAGACTTGTCCAGAGACCGTGATATGCAGGGTGTTACATTAAATCCGTAATCGTAATCATAATCAATGATAACGATTCATCGTAAATTCAAAACAGCTAAGCACTAATATGCTGCATCGGCCTTAATACCTACCTAATCGTGCTCACAAAGGGCAGAAAACGCCTACTTAACTACTTATAAACCACTGAATTTGAGTTTAAAAAAATACCTTATTTAAAAAACAGTTAACTTTTAGATATCAGAGAGATTCATTTCGATAAGACGCAATGCAGACTGAAAGGTTTACGAGTTATTAGCTTCAGATCCCGTATCAAGGTCAAAAATGTAAGTTACACCAGGAAACTGGAAAAGTGCTAATTTACAGTGGCAGTTCTTCATCCGTTTCGCCTCGACCGTAAAACTTGGCAATATTGAGTCACGTACGAACGGCCCCGGTAACAGCTGTGAGCTACGTGTGAAAGGACAAAACACACATTTCCCCGGGCCCGTTTTCAGAATTTTGGCCTCTTAATTAAAATAAAACATCACCTCATTGTTTTTCTTTTTTTCTCTCTCTGTGTACGGTGAAACACACATCTCCAGACCGCTTTGACGTTAAAGCATATTAAGCTCATTACAAAATCCCTTTTGCCCGCACACACAACTCCCCTTTGACAAATTAGAATCCCCTCTGAAAACACGCTTTTTCACCCTTAAAAAGCCAACAGATTCTTAGACAATCTGCATTAAAAGACAAACGCTTTTTTTTTTTTTTTTTTAAGAAAATTGCTCAAGTTACTTTTAATCAAAAGGCATTTAACTTCTTAAGTACCTTCTTATCACACTAAAAAAGCAACAAAGCAAAAAACTTAAGTTCAGTTTACATTTTTTTAAACCTAAACTGAAAAGAATGTCGCTTTTTCTTGAATAATGCATTCTTATTGTGGTGCACAATTCGTTTTGAAACTTTTTAAAAACTTTTTATGATTCGTTAGACTTTTTTTTTCCTTAAGAACTTAAATTAGTTTTATTAAGAATGTCCTTTTCGTGATTACAAAGTTCTTAGAGAAAGAACTCAAATTTTTTTCTCTCTTTTAAATAAATAAAGATGAGTTTATTGTGGGACAGCTTATCTTGGAGTTTAACCCCCTCAGGCCATCGATGACGGTCCCGTCATTACCTTGTGATAGATAACTTTTTTTTCCTCCTCTCTTTTTAGCAATAAATCTTTTCGAGATTTTCTTTCGACCTCCGGTAAAACATTTTTCACAATTCCAAGAGAGAAAGGGGGAAAAAACTAAGATTTAACAATTAATACACTTAAGGTCAACGTAAACATCTGGAACGTTCCATTTTCTGATAATAGATGGCGCTGGTAATGACCGGCAGAGATTAAAATCGATAGTGACCACTGGACTTTTTGAGAAAAAAAAATCATTTGCTGGGGCTCTTTGGGTCAGTGATTTAAAAAAGGTTTCTTAAACTCCCAGTGGGTATTATTACTTTTTAACTTCCTTAAAGAAGTTATTGTGATACCCTCGGGTTTTTGGGGAAGGGTCTTCCCGTAGGGTCAATTCGAATATTGATCTTTATCGATCTCAACTTTGTCTGTGGTGCCGGCCGTCCGTCCGTAGCATTTTTTCCGGAACACTATGCGGCCACAGTTTTCATCCGATTTTCACCAAATTTTCACACAAATTTCTTTAGCCGGTGAAGAAGAATGTAAGGAGGGCGATTTTTGAATTTCGAAAAAATGGTGAAGATACGTATGTCGTTTGAAATTTTAAAAATTCGCTGCGGCCGAACCGTTGGTCCGATTTTCACCAAATTTTCACCAAAGACTCCTTATATTTTTAAGAATTTTTGGTGTAAAAAATTGCCACTTTTTAATTATTTTTTTTAGTCGGGAGAAATTTAATACTTCTACGCATTACGAGAGGCACATCCGTATGCCAAAGAGCCCATTATTTCTACCTTGACACTTGATTTTCGAAAACAAAAGAACTCGGAAAATTTTTCAGAAAAAGAAACTTAAACAATCTTTCGAAAAAACAAACGCAAAATTTTTCGAAAAATATAGAAAAAACTTGGAAAAATTTTCAAAAAAAAAAAACTTCCCCCTCTGTTATACATCCCCTCCCTTATACTTCCCCCTTTGTTATACTTTCGTTCCCTTATACTCTCCTCCGTTATACTTCCCCTGACTTATACTTATCCCTCCCATATACTTCCCCACCGTTATACTTCGCCCTCCAATTTTTACTTGCTACTTCTCATTAAGGAAGTTTTCGTTGGAAACTCTTCAAACCACTGAATAGCCAAAATTCTCGCAATAATCCGGTAAAAAGATGATTTCTTGGCGGCAGAAATACCAACAAAATTAGAGGACAATTAGAGAAGGAAACTCGCAAAAAACAGTTTCTAGAGCAAAAACTGTCCTAAAAAGCTCAAGTTTTTCGGCTGCGGGAATGACTGGAGTGGGAAAAATTCTGCCCGTGATTCGGGCTGCACGGCCTAAAAATAAGAGTATGACAGTCCGTATTTTCTTCCAAACAGAAATAAACTCAAAAACGGAATCGATACCGTTCCCGGCCATACAAAAGTGCTGGTCCGAACGCTAACTTCCGAATCAGTGACTTTTACGGATCGGTAACTTTTTTTATAGATCTTTGAGATTCCAACTTTGATATTGAAATCACCCTATGAGGCAAAGACTATGTGATTGACAAGAAATCCGGCGGTATAAGGGGAAAAAGTACTGGTCTGGAGCTGGCCCCGACGGGAACTTCCTTAAAGAGAAGTAACAATATAGGAGGGGGAATTATAACGGAGGGGGAAGTATATGGGAGGGGAAGTATAACGGAGGGGAAGTATAACGGAGGGGGAAGTATAACGGAGGTGGAAGTATACCGTAGGGGGAAGTATAACGGAGGGGGAAGTATAACGGAGTGGGAAGTATAACGGAGGGGGAAGTATAACGGAGTAGGAAGTATAAAGGAAGGGGATGTAGTAGGGAGGGAAAGTATAAAAATTTTCCGGGTTTTCCTTTTTTTTTTTTTTTTTTTTTTTTTTTTTTTTTTTTTTTTTTTTTTTTTTTTTTTTTTTTTTTTTTTTTTTTTTTTTTTTTTTTTTTTTTTCGAAAAATTTTCTAAGTTCTTTTTTTGAAAATTTTCCAAGTTTTTTTTTCGAAAAATTTTCCGGGTTTTCCTTTTTTTTTTTTTCGAAAAATTTTCTAAGTTCTTTTTTTTGAAAAATTTTCCAAGTTTTTTTTTCGAAAAATTTTCCGGGTTTTTTTTTTTTTTTTTTTTTTCTTTTTTTTTTTTTTTTTTTTTTTTTTTTTTTTTTTTTTTTTTTTTTTTTTTTTTTTTTTTTTTTTTTTTTTTTCGAAAAATTTCAAAGTTCTTTTTTTCGAAAAATTTCCGGGTTTTCCTTTTTTTTTTTCGAAAAATTTTCCGGGTTTTCCTTTTTTTTTTTTTTTCTCAAAAAATTTTCTAAGTATTTTTTGTAAAAAAAAAAAAAATTTTTTTCGAAAAATTTTCCGGGTTTTTCTTTCTTTTCTTCTCTTTTTTTTTTTTTGAAAAATTTTCTAAGTTCTTTTTTTCGAAAAATTTTCTAAGTGTCAAGGTAGAAATAATGGGCTCTTTGGCCTAGGGATGTGCCTCTCGTAAAGGGTAGAAGTACGAAATTTCTCCCTACTAATAAAAATAGTAATTAAAAAGTGGCAATTTTTTTGCACCAAAAATTCTTAAAAAATATAAGGAGTAATTGGTGAAAATTTGGTGAAAATCGGATTAACGGTTCGGCCGCAGCGAATTTTTTAAAATTTCAAACAGACATATCTCCGCCATTTTTTCGAAATTCAAAAATCGCCCTCGTTACATTCTTCTTCACCGGCTAAAGAAATTTGTGTAAAAATTTGGTGAAAATCGGATGAAAACTGTGGCCGTAAAGTGTTCCGGAAAAAAATGCTACGGACGGCCGGCCGGCCGGCACCACAGACAAAGTTGAGATCGGTAAAGATCAATATTCGATTCGACCCTCCGGGGTCTGGAAGACCCTTCCCCAAAAACCCGACGTCGAGGGTATCGCAATAACTTCTTTAAGGAAGTTAAAAGTAAGAACTTCATTGTCCGTAGGTAGGTGATCAGGTCTGTGACCTAGTAAAGACCTAGTCAGAAAAAATTTGAAATGAGATAAAATTAAATTCATCTAGACTAAAGCTAGGTCTACGCATGATTAGGAAATAAATGGATTTTTTGAATAATAAAAAGTTTTTAGGCCTCGACCTTTAAATGAAAATTTTGTTTAAAGCACACAACGGAGCGAAGTTTTTGTTCCTCAAAAAGGAAAAGATAACTTCCTGATTAATAAAATTACAACTTTCAAAAAGCACTTTTGTGTTTACTTATTTTAATGATCTCCTCTCTCTTTATTTTTTATTACAAAACAAAATGTAACCCCAGTAAATTTCAACATTTTATTAAAATAGAATTCTGAGAAGAATTAATATTTAATAATTAATTTTGATGAATAATACAAAATTCGCCAACTTAAAAGCGTTGCTAGGCGGAAAAAATGATAAAACAAATTTTCCAGAAAAAAAGACAAAATGACTTTCTCTAAATTTTGAGTCATTTTTTTTTTCATTATGAAAATTTAAAATACCTTCGAGATTATGCAACTTTAATTATGTTTAAGTAATTTTTTCTTCCTCAATAGGGAAAATGTTAAGGAAATAAACGTTGCGCCGAAAAAAAATTCGAACATCACGTTTTTATAAATAATTTCGAACTTTCAATCCCCTATAAATATCGTTTTATGTGCTTATAAAGTACAAGTTTAGACTTTATGGCGGATCTTTTTGCGCTCGATAAATTTAATGAAGTTTTATATTAAAGTTTTTTTTGTTTTTTTAAATGAAAAAACAAGAGGGAAAACAAGTTAACCTCAGGCGCATAACCCCTTTGTAACCTATAAAATCCGATTATGTTTATTGTTTCCTTTTTGATGTTCTCTATAACCTATTTTTGGATTCAACAAGTTTTAACATTTTCGTATTAGAGACAAATCGCGTACTTTTGCACGTCACTCACAGGCGATTCAATTCCAAACGCGGCTATTCCTTTGTTCAACTTAAAATTAATCTCCTAAACAATAATTGGAAATTTCGTATTTTATTGTCCTGGGCTTTGAGGGGGTACAATGGGCGTCTGTTCTATTGCCAACTTAGACGGTTAAATAATCTCGATGTTTTTGGCCCAGTTATACAGAAAACCGAGCGTCAAAGATTGACTTAACGTTTGTAATCAACAGAGCAGTGTAATAACCGAAATATAATATTAGAGACACAAAGCCTGTAATTACATTCACAAATCACGGGATCCCAAAAACGAAATTTCAGAAACCGTCTTAAAAGATTTTTCTGGGTCTAAACACCCTAAAAAGGTTCATTTTATCTCTCACGTTTTGCCGAAAAATCGAGGAAATCGATGAAAAGAGTGCCTCGAAACAGTTTTGGAGAAAAGACCGTGGAAAATGATCGAAAGGGTAGTAAACCAAATGAACGCAAGAAAATAAAATGCTAAAAAAGTACTGGTTTGAAGAGCTTCCAACGAAAACTTCCTTAAAGAGAAGTAACAATATAGGAGGGGAAGTATAACGGAGGGGGAAGTATAACGGAGGGGGAAGTATAACGAACGGAGGGAAATTATAAAGGAGGGGAAGTATAAGGAAGGGGAAGTATAAGGAAGGGGAAGTATAAGGAAGGGGAAGTATAAGGAAGGGGAAGTATAAGGGAGAGGGAAGTTGTTTTTTTTTTTTTTTTTTAAATTTTCCGAGTTTTTTTCGAACAATTTTCTAAGTTTTTTTTTTTTTTTTGAAAATTGTCCGAGTTTTTTTTTTCGAACAATTTTCTAAGTTTTTTTTTGTCAAAAATTTTTCTAAGTCCGGGTTTTCTTTTTTTAAATTTGCGCTTTTTTTAAGTTCTTTTTTTTCAAAATTTTTTTAAGTGCCAAGGTAGAAATAATGGGCTCTTTGGCCTACGGATGTGCCTCTCGTAATGGGTAGAATTATGCAATTTCTCCCGACTGAAAAAATAATAATTAAAAAGTGGCAATTTTTTTATACCAAAAATTCGTTAAAAATATAAGGAGTAATTGGTGAAAATTTGGTGAAAATCGGACCAACGGTTCGGCCGCAGCGAATTTTTTAAAATTTCAAACAGACATATCGCCGCCATTTTTTCGAAATTCAAAAATCGCCTCGTTGTATCCTTCTTCACCGGCTAAAGAAATTTGTGTGAAAATTTGGTGAAAATAGGATGAAAACTGTGGCCGTAAAGTTAAAATGTGTTTCTTGAATGCAGGAAGCCTAAAAATAGGTACGCAAGGGAGAGAATTTAACGGAAAGCGCACTACAAACCTTAAAATGAAGTTTTCGCGTATAATCATTTTAAAGCGAATAGTAGATTTATTATAATTGTAAAGAGAGATGGAAAATACCGACATATTTTGGGATCTGTCTCCCTCGAACCACAATCCCGCGTACGCCCATGAAGACGTCATTTACATGAGAGGCGCGTTTTTCATGCAAAATCGTCAAAATCAATAAAACTGGTAAAAATTCGCCTGGATTCCTATTCACGTAGGCTATTAACAAGAAAAAGTGCAATAAAAAGAAAGGAAAAAAATAGGCAACCCCTTTTTTTTACACGGGGAGATTCAGACATGACCCAGTTCTTTGAATGAAAAGGAAGAGACAAACCGAGTTAAAATATGAGCGGAGTGAATATGTAAACAAGGTATGATTAAATTGCCCCAGGGCTAGCAACTACTTTCCTTGAGAAAAAAATATACCCCTTTGAATCTTCTAAAGAGTACCCACTTCATAAAAAAAGAAAATATATTAGAAACAATAAAAAAAGGAAATCCAAGTTTTTTCCTCTTTTCTCTAGGAATTTTGAGCCAACAAAACCAAGAAACTTGAACCATTGTTATAAAGCGATCCGAGCTGGAAAATCCTTTTGACCTTCAAACAATCAAGTTTTCAACGGGAATGATAAGACGGCAAAGTTCGACTTAAGAAGAGCCAGATAGCGAAAGGATGTGTGAATAACCTAACTTTTAGTGCATATTTAATAGGTTTTAACTTACCTTCTACCACTGAGGCAATAACAAAAAAATTTGTATTTTAATTTAGATTTTTTTTTTTAAATTATAAAATTAATGAAACTAGACTTACTTCGTAAAGCATCATCCATTCCCTTTAGCCGGCCAATCATGGCGGCAAGTTCGCTTTGATATTTGGCCCTTTCGTCGGCGAGTTTGTCGTCGATTTCGCGTTTCATTTTACGTTCCATTTCGGCCTCTTTGGCGGAGAGGGCTTCGTCGAGGAGGTCGGAGGCGGCGTCGTTCTGAAGCCGTAACTGGTTCCTCATGTCTTTCTCGCATTCCGCTTTCAAAGACAGAGCCTAATGAAGAAAAATGTTTAAAAATGGTGGAAAAAAAATATTAAAATATTTTCCAAACGGTGAAGCATCCATGTGAGCAAATAAAAAGCTCGAGTTTGTAAAGGGCACTCAACTAAGCCCAAACAAAATAATCCGTCTCCCTCAATAAACTTCACAAGCTTTTAATTTTTTTTTTCTCTGTCCCAATTATTCCAGTTTTTTTAGGTAAATTTTTATCGTTAAATTCCACTTAACTTCTCCATGCATGCATAAAGGTAGGAGAAGAAAACTACGGAGAATACCAACTACAAAGACAAAATTTCATGTTTTTCATACTAAAAACTCTCGAAGTAAAAACATCTCACTTCTACCGGAGGAGAGATGACTTATTTAAGTAAAAAAATTTCAAAAACACATTTTTCATAGGAAAATTTTCTTTTCGTAAATGGATATTTGGATGAGCTTTCGGCGAGATTGGCCTGTTGCTCAGAAATTGGCTTCTTTATGTTCGACAAAAAGGGAAGCGATGAGAGGGAGGCGAATATTACGTAACTTTCAAGTCTATATACGCTCTCCGGGTTATTTCCTAACACGATCACCCTCCCTTGAAAAAGGACTAAACCGACACTTTCGAGAGGGTGGAACTTTCGGGGTCGTGGATGGCGGCTTTTTTAATTACGTCATTTATAGTCAAGAAAAATGAGGAGGGGCGTAGAACACGCCATTTAACGCAATTTCACAGAGCGACGGACTCGTAATAGACGGCCGTTGCATTCCGAGTAATAAATTAATGCATCCGACATGTTAGTACGTATAAAATACGTTTTATAGGCTTTTCTCAAAACTTAAAAGCTATTACTACGGAGTTTTTTCTTTTAAGTACTCAAAGCACTTTAATTCACTTACATATCAATAACTATTAGAAGGGAATTGATATTTCCTTTTCTCTATTCCTAACCTCAAAAACCATACTAACCTAAAACTTTTCACTCTTATAAACGCCATATTTTCTTGTCCCCTCCCCCAACTGGTTATTTTAAAAAAAAGCCTTTATTCAGTACTAAAGTAGAACATTCAACTACGTTTCGACTGAATAAATAACTTGATGCAGGATAATTTGAGAGAGTGGAGCCCAAGGGCCCAACGTAAGGGAAAACTTCGAAAACTAACATTATTATTTCAAAAAGAACAGCTTAGAGAACTTGACACAATCAAGGCCTCCGAGTTAATAATAATGAACACGTACTTTTGCCTTTTATGGCAAAGAGAACACTGAAAATTCCCTAACAAACTGAAAACTTAAGATTCAAATAATTTAAAAAAAGGGAACTTCCTGAAAGGAGGACAATTTCGGGGTGAAGACTGGGGAGACACACTGTGTGCTCAAAAGCAGACGTCGTTTTGACCTTTACAGAAGTGTAAGCGGAAATATGATAGAAAAACAACGCATATGGATTTTATAAACGTTCTTCTAATAGTTTAGACTTTAGACCTATCGACTTGTTCAAGCTGAACTTGAGCTTTTCAATCCCCTTGTCACTCTCAAGTTGCATTAATCACAGTCAGTTTCAACAGAAATCCATTAGAGTTAATATAAGTTTAGTAATTGGACTCTGTACCATGGTTTATTTTAAAGGAAATAGGAGTCATTTTATTATTCAATAAAGGGCTATTATTGCCATTAATATTAAAACTTCATTGATCTAGGGCCTATTTGTACACTGCAAATCTTTACTACCAATTCTACATCTATTTGCAAGGATTTTATTCCTCCAAAGCAAGATTGAAAATTGCTGAGTAAATTCTCACCCACACCCACTTTTCATTAACCCTGTTGAGATCGCATATGACGCCAGATTCTCTGCGCTACTGGTGCAGCACTTTTCCCCCACTTCACCCCGACCGCTCCAGCGCCCAGCAAAGCACAGAAAGCGACGAGTGATGCAATCAACACATAGTTCATTTCTTCCCCAACAGATGGCCAGTTTTTGCATGTCGCTAGCGCCACGGGAAGCAAAGGTGTTAAATATCTTAGAAAGACTTCCCGCAGTTCCTGCTGGGCAACTAAAGTCACCTGCGGTCTCCAAGCGACATGCACCCATGGCAACTATAGTCGCCTGCGGTCTCGAAAGGGTTAAAAATCGAGTTTCTGTTCCACAAAAATCATATTGCAGAGTTAGGTTTTATTGCTTTTTTACGTTCAAAAACTAGAGAAGTGTAGGAAAAAGCTGAAAAACACAGTACAATTCCTTTAAATCGAGTAGAGGTCAAAAAATTGAGGAAAACAAGCAAAAATATAGTAAAATTTATGTTTCCAGGCTTAAAAGTGGCAAGAATGTACTGAAATTGAGGTTTTCAGACAGAAAAACTGATCCGAATTCTTCAAAATTGCTTATCTTAGATAAACTATTGAGAAAAATTAGAGAAAACGTAGTTAAATTGGGATTTTTGACTATAAAACCAAAAAACATTTCATAAAATAGGACCTGATGGCAAAAAAGTAGGGCGGAAAAAAAGACTTACCCTTTTTTGATATTCCTGACATATTTTCCGTTTTTCTTTCTCGATTTCGACTTCGATAGCAGCATCGATGGCTTCTGGATCACCGATTTTACTCTTTTCTAAAGCCGTCTTCAATTTTTGCTGACTCACAGTCTGAAAAAAAATATTAATATGAAGATAAAAACTAAAAAATGACTTACATCAAGTTTGCTCAGCTCTTTTTGATAATATAGAATATTTTGATAAGCGTAGAGTATAAAAAGGTCGAATTCTCCTCCAGTTAATTTCATACTTTTGTCCGTAATGCAGACATTGGGGAACAAAGTTTCAAGCTCATCCTGCAATAAAAAGAAAATAAATATTTATATAAATGAAGGACTGCAGTTTCTTTGTTATTTTTCTACAAAATGGCCTAGGGGTTCAGGAGGTCTTTAAATTTTCAAAGAACTTACAGCAAAATGTGAGCGAGCTTGGTAAACTTTTTTCCAATAAGTATCAGAAATCGTGGCATTGTTTTTCTCTTTTTCGTAGGTGTCTTTCGCTTTGTTAATCTGAGCTGTGACCCTTTCAAGGTTTTTCTTTATTTTCGTTCTAACCTCAGGACCTCCTGGTAACGACGGGTCATCAGCCTTTTTCTCCAGATATTCAATATTGCTCCTAAAATTAAAGTTTTAAATTTTGAATTTTTTAAATTCCCTTACATTGCAGCTTTAGCTTTCTTTTCAGCTTCTCGGACAGCATTTTCACGATCTTTACCCTTCTGTTTGAGAGATTTCCATATTTTCGGGTCATTCTTATCAACTGATTCTTCCACAACTTTGATTACTTCTTCTACATGGTCTATAAATTGAAAATATTAAAAATTAAAAATAAATAATAAGAAAAATACCTCTAAAATAGCAAATGGCGTTTCCATAAGCGTCAATGGCTTCCGCAGCCGATTTATTAGTCATAGCTTCAATTTCTACCAGACTAGATGGGTCATTTCCGTCTCTTTTGATCTCTTTTGGTTTACCCCTTCCAGGGTCTATAAACCAAAAAATTATTTTTTAAACACCATAATAGTAATATAAACCTGTGGTAATTTCTTCAGTGTGATTAACAATTTGAGAAGTTCGTTTTTCATCAAATTTCTTCTCTTTTTCATCCACACATACGTTTGTGCCAAAAGCCGATGCAGGGGCTGAAAAAATTGTTTATTTATTTTCTATTCGTCGTTTAACATGCCAATCCCAGGAGCCTTGGCCACGCCAGAATCCTTCTTTATTTATTTTTTTAAAAAAAGTAAAATTTCTAACCAATGTATTTAGCTTTTTTCTTTTCTCCTTCCTCTTTTTTCCCTTCGATCTTCTTTTCTTTTTTAGGGTCTTCTTGAACTTTAGAGCCGACAAGCTCCGACAGGTCATTTACAATTCTACAACAGATATTAGAAATGTACAGGATATTTTAAATTACGCGTCTTTAAATGAGATGACTCGTTTGACGATGTAGTCTACATGAGAAGTCTCCTCGGCCATAACAAATCTGATAAATTCATCTGAACCAGGTACGTTTTCTTTAAGCCAGGCACGGAAATCGTCATCGTATTTGGCATAAGCAATAACTGCACCAGTGCCTATCAATACTGATCCTAGTGTATAATAAAATCCTTTTCCGGAACCACTAAAAGAAAACAATGAAAATAGAGAAGAAAAAAAATTTTGTTTTTACTCTTTTGGACATTCTTTAACTCCTGGTTCTTTGGCTGCTCTTAAATGTGTAGTTGTCCTATAATATCTAATGCCTGGGGCTTCGTGTTGTACATGTTGATACTGAAAAAGAAGAAAAAAAAATTAGACATATTTTAAGGTCGCAATAAATAAAATAAAAATAAGCCCTCAGGAGTATATGGAATGAGTTTTTGAGGGTTTCAGTCGTAGTTTTTAAATGATTTTGACAAATGTTTCGCTTTTTTGAAGAGAAACCTCAGTGTATACTTTTTTTTTTTTTTTTTTTTTTTTTTTTTTTACGAGGGCGTCTTCAACTACTCGGTTATTTCACCCTCGCGTCAGTGGTGTTTTCCGTCGGAAAAGTTCATTTAGGTACATTGGGTTCAATTTGGGGACCGCCCGCTTTGAACCCTGGACCCCATTGATGAACGCCGTATCGCAATGTTTGGGATTAACGCCTTAACACGCGCGGCCACCGCGACGCTTTTATACTTGATTTTGTGTGTAAAGTTAAATGTAAACCCCCCTTAATTTAAATCAAAGAATTTGATGGTGTAGTTTAAAATCCGCCTGGATATACAGGGTGTCCCTGACACAACCTAACTTCGTTATTTCAAATGAGAACCCCTATTTTTTATTTCAGATTCGTAATCTACGCAAAATTTCAAGTAGATTTGAGTACTCATCGTTTTTTGCTCTAAAATCCGTTAAAATTGACCTAGGAGACTCGTTTTTTTTTTTAATTCCACTTATTTTTTCCCGAAGAATCCAACTGTCTCAAATTTGAGAATCTTCGCATTCTGCATCACGAGATTTCGTCGCTAATGGCCTTTTTCAAGTTAGAACCCAAATTTTTAGTTCAGAAATGAAAATTAGCACTTGTTGAAAGGAATTTTTCTTTCGGACAACAAATTTTGAAAGAGCTACAGCGTCTTTTGTGTTTATGCATCAAAAATTAAAATTCCGTCAACAAATCGCTAATTTCCATTTTTGAAGTATGGAATTTGGAGTTAAACTTGAAAAAAGGCCATTAGCGACGAATTCTCGTGATGCAGAATGCGAAGATGCTCAAATTTGAGACAGTTGGATTCTTTGGGAAAAAATAAGTGGAATTAAAAAAAAACGAGTCTCCTAGGTCAATTTTAACGGATTTTAGAGCAAAAAACGCTAAAATTTGACATTTTTTAAAAGTTGTCCAAAATCGTCATATGAGTACTCAAATCTACTTGAAATTTTGCGTAGATTACGAATCTGAAATAAAAAATAGGGGTTCTCATTTGAAATAACGAAGTTAGGTTGTGTCTGGGACACCCTGTATATCCAGGCGGATTTTAAACTACACCATCAAATTCTTTGATTTAAATTAAGGGGGGTTTACATTTAACTTTTTTTCGTAAAACCACTTTTTAACGCTCTCCCAGACGCTTGCCATGTGTTTCCGGACACCCTGTATATTGTAAATAGATTAAAATTAAGAAAAATTGTAAAAAGGAAATTGTTTTATTTTATGGAACCAGCCGATAGGAGGTATGTCCTGGCTGGACCAACATTGTACATAATTAATGTGTAGTGAAAAAAAAAAATAAAATTAAAAAAAAAATAAAATAAAAACTTGTCTCGCTTTTTGGGGGAAAAAACCTCAGTTTTTACGCGATTTTGATGAATTTTTTTAAACATAATTTTGACCAATTTTCTCACAAAAAATAAAAAAAAATAAATAAAACATAGTTTTAACATGATTTTGACAAATTTTTTTCGCCATTGAGGGGGAAAAAAACGAAAAGGAAAAGAAAAAAACCTAGAGTTTTTTTTATGATTTTGACGAATTTGTCTCGCTTTTTGGAGAAAGTTTTTTACATGATTTTGACAAAATTATGTTTTTTGAGAAAAGAAAAAAAACCTTAGTTTTTACATGATTTTTAAAAAAAATTCTCGCTTTTAAACTCCCAGTTTTTTTTATTATTTTTACGCATATTTTTCACTTTTTAAAAGCAAAGAGAAACCTCCGTTTATAACATAATTTTGACAAATTTTTCAAACTTTTTGAGAGAGAAAACGGATTTTTTACATTATTTTGACAAATTTTCCTCCCTTTTTGGGAAAGAAACCAGTTTTTACAAGATTTTTACAAATTTTTCTCGCCTTTGAGAAAAGAAAAAAAAAACCCTCAGTTTTAACATGATTTTGACAAACTTGTCTCGCTTTTTGGGGGGAAAACCTCAGTTTTTACACGATTTTGACGAATTTTTCTTGCTTTTTGAGAAAAGAAAAAAAAAACAGTTTTTACATAATTTTGAAAAAAAATTCTCGCTTTGGGTGGGGGGGGGGGAAACTTCCACTTTTTTATGATTTTGACAAATTTTTTAATACATAACTTTCACCAATTTTCTCACTTATTGAGAAAGAATTTTCTTGCTTTATGAAAAATTCAGTTTTTTTTTCTTCAAGATATTGACAAATTTTCATACTTTTTGAGAGAGAAACTCAGTTTTTACATCATTTTGATAATTTTTTTCTCGCTTTTTGAAAGAGAAACCTCAGTTTTTTTACGTCACTTTGATAAACTCTTCCTCAGGTACTTTTTGAGAGAAAACCCTCAGTTTTTAAGTGATGTTGACAAATAAGAAGTTTTTACGATGATTCAAGACTAGAAAGTCTTTTTCTACCACAATTATTGCATTTGAACATCATAATTTTAAGGGCATTCAACTAAATTTTGTACTCCCTTTTGAAAAAGAAGATCCTTCCAAAACCTTTCCACCAATCAGGAATCGATTTCTACAGGGATGTTCAACCTCCTTCTAACTTGATATTTAAAAACTATCAAAAACGCAATATGAATTTAGGAAAATTAAGCAACTAAAGAATTTCTTGGAACTCTTTTCAGTACTGGATCTCCTTTTTCTTAGCCTATAATTAAAAAACGCATGTTATAGGCTTTCTAAAAGAAATAAATTATTGTAGCTACTCAAAATTGGCTACAAATTTTCTCATTATTGATAAGAGATAAGGTTAAACCGGGACTATAACCTTACAAAACAAACGTGATAAATGACACTTGAAGAAATACAAAAATGAAGTTTTGCGGCAGAAAATGGTTGAAATAGATGAAATTGTGATAGGAAGAAGAGAAAAATGTTTACAATTATTTAGAAAAAAAAGTTTATCTAATTTTAGACGTCCTTGCTTCAAGTGATAAAAATGTGAATAAGGAAAAAACTTACCATATTTAAGGCGTTGAATGTAATCTTGGTGTGTGTCTGAACATTTTGGTGCCGAAAATCCGGTCTAAAGACGGCGAACGCGAAGAAATCCGTGATGGAACCAATCGTAACATTTTCGTGGTGGAGATCAACTGACAACCCGAACTGCCAAAAGGTAACCTCCGCACATTTCCAGTTATGCACTCTTTGGGAAGATTGTTTTTTTCAAAAATACCCGCCTTTGTTAAGAAGAGAAAAATGTTTACAATTATTTAGAAAAAAAAGTTTATCTAATTTTAGACGTCCTTGCTTCAAGTGATAAAAATGTGAATAAGGAAAAACTACTTACCATATTTAAGGCGTTGAATGTAATCTTGGGTGTGTGTCTGAACATTTTGGTGCCGAAAATCCGGTCTAAAGACGGCGAACGCGAAGAAAATCCGTGATGGAACCAATCGTAACATTTTCGTGGTGGAGATCAACTGACAACCCGAACTGCCAAAAGGTAACCTCCGCACATTTCCAGTTATGCACTCTTTGGGAAGATTGTTTTTTTCAAAAATACCCGCCTTTGTTATAATTTCCCCTCCGCGATTTCGAAAAACGTTTATTTTTTACTTTACTGGGTCTTATACGAAGAATTTTCTTTTTTGTTTTTGTACGAAAAAAATATTGGAATTTTATATTTTCAACTTATTCTCAACTAACTTGAATTAATAAAAAATTGAGCATATGACAAATTATATTATTTAATTGCCTAGATTATTTTTATTACCTAGAGCAGTAATCTCAACGGCGGCGGTACGCCCCCCTAGGGGCGCCGGGAAGTTACTGGGGGGCGTTAAGCAAAATTTGGGCGATTGGGGGGCAATGGCTGGAGTCCTTTTTTTTAATTAATTTTTATTATGCGATAAATAATTTTGTTCCAAAAAAAAGGCCTACTAACAAAATCAGGTCAGTATGACAAAAGAAAATTTGAGAGATGAAGCGCCCGCTTCCGTTTTCAAGCTCCCCTTGGCGGCGTCGTGAAACACTTGATTATAGGTAATATATTAACAGTGATTACTGATGAGTGATTGATGATGAACACTGACCAAGAGGCTATTATGATAAAAATAAATTAAGTGTGATCTCCTTGATGAAATCCGATGGATTTCGGTTTGTACAAATCGGAGTTGTCGTACCTTTGTAGCAAGTCCTAAAAAAAATTTTCTTAGTTATAAAGTTTTAAACTTACAATATCCTTAATATGTGAGCAAAAAATCCAATATTTGACATGAATAGGATAGCCCTAACCAATAGCATAAGATCTTCCCATTGGTTATGCCTTCCCATTGGTTAATCTTAATGAAACCAATGGAAAGAAGAGGTTGTATTACCAATTGGAAGATCTCTCTCTTGGTTTGCTATCCTAAGCATGTTAAATTTTTTTTTTTTTTTTGTATAACTTACCTAACCAAGAGAGAGATCTTCCAATTGGTTAATGCTTAATGCATAACCTCTTCTTTCCATTGGTGATGCCTTCCAATTGGTTAATCTTAATGCATAACCAATGGAAAAAGAGGTTATGCCTTCCAATTGGTTAATCTTAATGCATAACCAATGGAAAGAAGAGGTTTGCATTAATCATTAACCAATTGGAAGATCCTCTCTTGGTTAGTGTTGTCCTAAACATGTAATTTTTTTTTTTTTTTTTTTTTTTTTTTTTTTGTATAACTTACCTCGTTGAGTTTCTAGCTTTAGAGCGTTTTTCATTCGAAACTAAAAGAAAGAAAAATCATTATTTAGACATTTTGAACATTTAGTCGGTGAAAGGCTAATTTAAAAACTACTTAGGTAATAAATGAAAGTTTCAAGATGTTTTTTTAACGTTTAAACTCATTTTGGCCTTTCTCTGACTCAAGAATTAGCAAAGCACACAAGTCACAAATGCGATCAGTTTAAACAAAAGTGATAAACAAATTTTTCAAAAAAAAAAAATAAAGACATAAAAGCGGCTTATTTTAAGCTTTACGGTGATGAAAAAAAAACTCAACATTTGCAACTTTTGGTACTTACATTTTTTAATTTAGAATCCAGTTAGTGCCACAATGAAAAAAAAATTTTTTTTTTATAAAAAATTATAAGTGACGTTTTTAATAAAACGAGGCACTAAAAAGATAATGGAGTTTTATTTTTGATAATTTTTTACCGGAACAGGCAACTTCGGTCGCAGGTTCGGCTTTTTCGACATTTTTAGATTTTAAATGTTTTTTGATTCGTCATCACGTTATCGTCGTCGTATTTTTTATGACTGAAATAAATTTTAAATTTTTAAAATTAAAAATAAAATAAACTTACTTATAGAAGAATCGGTTTCTTTGAGCAAATTGTCAAGCATGACAGTCATGGAAGAAGCATCCACAGAATCGCAGCATTCATTTTCAGATTCCTAAAAAACAGTTTTTATTTAAAAAAAATTCAAATTATTTACCTCATCCTCGTTGCTGTTGGAGTTCTGAGACCTCCTTCGTAATTTCTTTTCAGTCTGAGTGCTTTCTTCGGAATTCTTCTTTCGTTTTCTTAAACTTGAAGGTTTTATGTTGAGATTCGTATCAAACTCATAGTCAGTTTTGTTTGATTTGCTTGATTCGTCGACCGAAAAAAAGGATTTGTATATTTCTTCTTTTTTATTTTCCAAATGTTAGATTTACTTTCTGTTTCTTTTCAAATGTTTCGATTTCTTCAGATTTAAAACCATAAAACTCATCTATTTTATCTTCATTGACTGGCGTGTGAAGTTCTTTAGTTTCATTTTCATTGGTTTCATTTTGTCTTCAAAATTTTCCTCTTGATAATCAATTCTTTCAAGTCTAACAGAACAAGATCCTGTGTTAAATTCATTTTCCGATGGTTCGGTTTTTTCTTTTCTATATTTTGGACATCATTTTTTTCGTTTCTGTGTTCTTTTTTATCTTCGAGACTGCGTCTTTGTTTGTCGATTTTCGAGCCTCATGGATATTTTTAGCAATTTTTGGCTTTTTAAGGGCGAGATCAATTGATGAGTTGATTTTCATCAAAACCAAGTCTACTTCGGAAATTTCCGAGTCTTGAGGGCCTTCGCCGTTTGGCTTCTGGTCGCTGGATTTCGATGTACTTTTTTCGGAAGAAGACCGTCGATCGGAACGCGATGATGGCTTTTTTCCGCTTTGTCCACCGCTGTTGTCACGATCAGAAGAACGTCTGGACTCTTTCGATTTTTCAGAGCACCTTTCCCCTCGACGTTTTTCTCGATTTCTCATCATCTTTCCTTTTATCATCATCTCTCCTTTTCTCATCATCCCTTCTTTTATCGTCTCTTTTCTTTTCATCTCTTCTTTTATCATCATCTCTCTCTTTCTATCTTCATCCTTCTTTTTATCGTCGTCTTTCTTTTTATCTTCATCCTTATTTTTATCATCATCTTTCTTTTTATCTTCATTTCTTTTTATCATCATCTCCTTTTATCGTCTCTTTTTTTCTCATCTTTCTTCCTCTCATCTTTTTTATCATCCCTTTTGTCTTTATGCTTAGAACTTGATTTACGATCATCTTTCTTATCGCTTTTTGAGCTCTCATCTTTTTTATCAGATTCTGATTTCCTTTCCGAGCGGTGCCTATCATCTCTGGATTTGTATTTATCGTCTTTCGATTTATCACGAGATTTTTCGTCTTTTTTACTGCTTCTACTCCTTGAACTGGAAGATTTTGAATCTTTTCTATCAGAATCATGTCTAGATCTTGATTCGCTTTTCTTTTCAGACGACTTCTTTGAAGATTCTTTTTTATTTTTATCATCTTCAGAATTTTGAGTGTTTTCTTTTTTTTTATCTTCTGAATTTTCTTCAGTCTTTTCATTTTTCGTTTTATTTTTGTCTTCTTGATCTTCAGTTTTGTCTTTAATTTTTTAAAATCGGTTATGGAACTTTTGGAGTCTTCAGAGATTAAATTTCGATCAAATTCAACGTTTGAATCTTTTCCGTTACTTTCGCTTTCATTTAAAATGGACGCTGAAGAAGCATCATCTTCAGAGATGGCCTTCGCTTTATCCGGAACAGTGCTTTGCTTAATGGGTCAAAATGTTTAAGCTTTTCTGATAAATTCGAAAAATTGTCAAGCTTTGGAAGGATCGGTTTATTCGGTGTTTTCAAACTGTTGGTCGTCGAGCTGATTTCTTGAACGGTCCCATGACTTGAGAGGTCGGACATTCCGGAAAGTTTTGAAGCATTGCTAGCTTCTGGGGCGTCCTTTGATTTTATGGTGGCGAGTAAAAAAGGAGTTTCATCGATGGTATCTGAATCATCGCGATCATCATCGGCTACAACGCTAGGTGGTGAGACAGGGTCAAGATCATTCGGTAAAAGATCAACAGAACCTTCTGCCTTTTCTGATGAAATTTCCGCATCTTTCTTAGAACTTTCAGCCTTCTGGACTTCATCTTGCTTCTCTACAGGCTTTTCAGTGGCGAGTAAAAAAGGAGTTTCATCGATGGTATCTGAATCTCGCGATCATCATCGGCTACAACGCTAGGTGGTGAGACAGGGTCAAGATCATCGGTAAAAGATCAACAGAACCTTCTGCCTTTTCTGATGAAATTTCCGCATCTTTCTAGAACTTTCAGCCTTCTGGACTTCATCTTGCTTCT
Organism: Orius insidiosus; assembly: GCA_014119065.1. Lineage (NCBI taxonomy): Eukaryota > Metazoa > Arthropoda > Insecta > Hemiptera > Anthocoridae > Orius > Orius insidiosus. The sequence continues at coordinate 37,941 of JACGAQ010000893.1, read as the reverse complement.
CTACAGGCTTTTCAGGCGTTTTTTCTTCTGGTTTTTCTTCTTTTTTTGAAGTAATCACTGGAGAAACTGCTTTAGCAGGCGGATTAGCTAAAATACAAATAAATTTCTTAACATAATCGTTTAAAGCATACCTTTCTTGACTTTTTCAGGTTTTTAGGTTTTTCAATTCCAAGAGTTTCATAAACCATGTCTTCAACTTTAGGTACGAAGACTGAATAGATTTTTGAGTTAACAACCTGATCGACAATCCTGTCAACCCCAGCATGAAAGTATCCTCTAAAATAAACATTTTTAAAATTTAAAGATTTTATATTCAATGATTAACTGTTGGACATGATGGCGAAGGGATTCACGAAGTTGAGTCTTGTTAAGGTCGCTTTTCCATCGGTTCTTTTTTAAAAATGCAGAAACGCTTCCATTCACCCTTTCCTGAAGATGTTTATAGGCAGGCTGAAAAATTGAAGTTATAAAACTGAGACAAAATTTACTTATTATACCTTTGTGTCGACATCTGCAAGACAATCTTGTCTAAACTGATCGAAGATCCCTTGAGATTTTATTTTGTTCACTATTTTTTCGACTAGCTCTCGATCTGCTTGATCCACAGGCGAAGGATAAGGAGCAAAGCCCTCATAAGCCATAATAGAGTATAATTGTCGCCCAGCTATATTACTATTGATAAATATAGGTAAGATTATAAATAAACAAATAAGACTTCTAGTTCTAACATTATAGGAGGTTATGACCTCAAATTCCCTCTACACGATAGTGACGTCACTTAACTAAGAAAAAGTGGTGAACAGAAATTATTTTTTCATGCCAAAATCATGTTATTTTGTTTCCTCTCCTCAGGAACTTTTCTAGCGAGGGGGAAAAAGTTAACCCCTCGTGTTATCCAACGAGCTTTCCTTGCGAGAGGAAAAAAATTAACCCAATTGTGTTATCAAACGAGCTCTCCTTGCGAGAGGTAAAGAATTAACCCCCTCGTGTTATCAAACGAGCTTTTTACGAGAGGAAAAAAATTAACCCCCTCGTGTTATCAAAAGAGCTTTTTTACGAGAGGAAAAAAATTAACCCCCTCGTGTTATCAAAAGAGCTTTTTTACGAGAGGAAAAAATTAACCCCCTCGTGTTATCAAAAGAGCTTTCCTTGCGAGAGAAAAAATGAACCCTCTTGTGTTATCACACGAGCTTTTCTTGCGAGAGGAAAAAAACTAACCCCGTCTTGTTATCAAACGAGCTCTCCTTGCGAGAAGAAAAAAATTAACCCCTTCGTGTTATCAACCAGCTTTCCTTGCGAGAAAAAAAAATTCAACCCTTGTGTTATCTTATCAAGCGAGCTTTCCTTGCGAGAGGAAAAAAATTAACCCAATTGTGTTATCAAACGAGCTCTCCTTGCGAGAGGTAAAGAATTAACCCCCTCGTGTTATCAAACGAGCTTTTTACGAGAGGAAAAAAATTAACCCCCTCGTGTTATCAAAAGAGCTTTTTTACGAGAGAAAAAAATTAACCCCCTTGTGTTGTCAAACGATCTTTCCTTGGGAGAGGAAAAAAATTAACCCCCTCGTGTTATCAAAAGAGCTTTTTACGAGAGGAAAAAAATTAACCCCCTCGTGTTATCAAAAGAGCTTTCCTTGAGAGAGGAAAAAAAAATTAACCCCCTTGTGTTATCAAACGATCTTTCCTTGGGAGAAAAAAATTAACCCCTCGTGTTATCAAAAGAGCTTTTTTACGAGAGGAAAAAAATTAACCCCCTCGTGTTATCAAAAGAGCTTTCCTTGAGAGAGGAAAAAAAATTAACCCCCTTGTGTTATCAAACGATCTTTCCTTGGGAGAGGAAAAAAAATTAACCCAATTGTGTTATGAAACGAGCTTTCCTTGCTAGAGGTTAAAATTAACCCCCTCGTGTTATCAAACGAGCTCTCCTGCGAGAGGAAAAAAATTAACCCCCTCGTGCTATCAAACGAGCATTCCGTGCGAGAAGAAAATAATTAACCTCCTCGTGTTATCAAACGAGCTTTCCTTGCGAGAGGAAAAAAATTAACACCCTCGTGTTATCAAACGAGCTTTTCTTGCTAGAGAAAAAATTAACCTCCTTGTGTTATCAACGAGCTTTCCTTGCGAGAGGAAAAAAATTAACACCCTCGTGTTATCAAACGAGCTCTCCTTACGAGAAAAAAAATACCCCCTCGTGTTATCAAACAAGCTTTCCTTGCGAGAAGAAAGAAATTAACCCCCTCGTGTTATCAAACGAGCTCTCCTTGCGAGAAGAAAAATTAACCCTTTCGTGTTATCAAACGATCTCTCCTTGCGAGAAGAAAAAAATTATCCCCCTCGTGTTATCAAACTAGTTCAACGTCAGCGACGTACCTTTTCGCCTTTCAGAGTTACAGACGAATAAATGAGAAAAGTCACTCGTATAGGAAGGAAGCGACGCCTGGGGTTTTTTCAGGCACTTGTCCCTGAGACAAAATGTTATGCGTATACTATTTACTTTTCTCTTAGTTTGCGCACGATAAATTTTTGATTGAATAATACTGTTTTAAAATCGACTTTCATGTTATATTCAATACTTATTTACAGTAGTCGACATGGAGTTCTTTAGGAAGGACGTAAACGAAAATTTAGACGAAAAGACAGAGAAGTTTCTCATGGAGGAATTTTATTATATGCTTCAAATTTCGAATACCTTTGGATACTTGAGAGGAAAATGGTTTTATTTTCAATTTTTCATTATTTTTGTTTCAATCGGTTATGATCTTCGCGTTTTATCAATTTATGTACACGACCTACTTAATAAAAGAGGAAATGAGCGTCGCAGCATTGTCGTTTCATGTTGCAGGAGGTTTGTCCGTCAGCATTTCCATACAATTTATTCTTACGATAAATCGGCACTCGTTTATCGAACTTTCAAAGTATATAGTAAACCAATTTTATGATTACGGTCCCAGCTACGATACAACTGTAACCAAAATTTGGCTCTTGGAAATGAGAAAATTTAAAAAAATCGTTTTGATTGGTCTAATAGTGCTTTTGTCAATAACGGCATTTCAAGGGCTCGTATTAGGGCCGATTCAGGATGAAATTCAAGGGTACACGACGAACGAAACATTCATAAATGGTGTTTATATGCTCGCTCCTTTGCCTCTTTGGTTTCCGTTCCAACCGAACGTTTATTTTCTTTTCTTTACGAGCTGCTCGTCGTCTTCGCGCTTCTCTCCGTCCTATGCTCCGGTATCATAATGATTTTATACTACACGCAGGCCATCAACGTCCAACTACGCATTTTGATCCATTCCATCGAAAACATTGAAAATCGCGCTCTTTTCCTTTGCCGCCAATCTCCGGACTTTCCCATATTCACAAAACGAGACGAACTCTACGAAGACGAGAGATTCATCAAGCAATATATGTACTGCATATCTCAAAACATCGAGCACCACGACATAATTTTAAGGTAGATTTTATTCGAGCACTTTGTATGTCCCACCTTACCCAGCAAGAACCGACCGATGCTTTTGTCGGTAGCCGCTTTTTAAAGGCTCGAAAGGGCCGATTTAGGACGAAAGCCAAGGACCAACTAAAACGTCGTTTTTATGCAAACTTTTTGCCCTCCTCTCAAGATCAGGTTCGTCAGAATCCAGCCCAGAATTCCTGATAAATTCACTCAATCAGAGGAGGAATTTCCATAATATGAAAAATTAAATCCAATCATTAATCAAACGTTATAAAATACTCTGTAGCTCGAAATATTGAGTATTAAAATATCTATATAGGAGGGGAAGTATAACGGAGGGGAAGTATAACGGAGAGGACGTAAAACGTAGGGGGAAGTATATGGGAGGGGAAGTATAACGGAATGGGAAGTATATGGGAGGGTAAGTATAACGGAGTGGGAAGTATATGGGAGGGGAAAGTATAACGGAGGGGGAAGTATGACGGAGGGGGAAGTATATGGGAGGGGGAAGTTTAAGTGAGGGAAAGTACATATATGGGAGGGGGACGTATAAGGGAACGACAGTATAACGTAATTTTGTAAGTTTTTTTTTCGAAAAACTTTCCGGGTTTTCTTTTTTTTTTTTTTGAAAAATTTTCCAGGTTTTTATTTTGGGGAAGTACAAGGAAGGGGAAGTATTTTTCGAGAATTTTCCGATTTTTTTTCCAAAAATTTTCCCAATTTTTTTTTTTTGATTTTCTAAGTGTCAAGGTAGAAATAATGGGCTCTTTGGCCTAGGGATGTGCCTCTCGTAATGGGTAGAAGTATGAAATTTCTCCCTACTAAAAAAGTAATTATTAAAGTGGCAAATTTTTTGCACAAAAATTCTTAAAAATATAAAGAGTAATTGGTGAAAATTTGGTGAAAATCGGACCAACGGTTCGGCCGCAGCGAATTTTATAAAATTTCAAACAGACATATCTCTGCCATTTTTTCGAAATTCAAAAATCGCCCTCGTTGTATCCTTCTTCACCGACTAAAGAAATTTATGTGAAATTTGGTGAAAATCGGTTAAAATCTGTGGCTATAAAGTATTCCAGGAAAAAATGCTACGGATGGACGGACGGCCGGCACCACAGACAAAGTTGAGATCGGTGTAGATCCATATTCGAATTTATCCTACGGGGTATGGAAGACCCCTCCCCAAAAACCCGACGTGGAAGGTATCACAATAACTTCTTTAAGGAAGTTAAAAAATTTAAACAGCATTGATATAATATTAAATTTTAACTAGTTTATCACCTATCTTCCCTCATCACGAACATGTTACTTTTACGTAATTTTTTTTTCCCTCAATTCTACTACAAATGGTGCTTTTCCTTTTTTATTTTCAGATTGACAAAGACTGTGGACATTATACAAAAGTGGCCGATGTTTAACGTCATATTTTTTATATCCCTCGTTATGGCTTGCTCATTCTTCGTCGTCATCAAAGTAAAAATACACAAAACATTCTGTAGTCTTATTTTGTATTGTGAAGCTCTCAGAAAACCTGTAATCAGTGAGATATAATATTTTTTTTTTAAGGGAGAGAATAGAGTTGCTCCATTACTGCTATCGCTTCTTCTTTTCGTAATGGAGCTTTTTGCATTACTATTTATTTGCTGGAGAGGTCAAGAGCTCATCGATGAGGTATAACTTCTGTGGGAGAACCTCATTTTTTTTATTTTCAAGGCTAAAACTAAATTAACAAAACGTTTTATTCTAGAACAATCGACTCTTCAGGACTTTTTATCAGACGAACTGGATCTGCTGTCCCAAAAAGATAACGAAAATGATTCTCATCATCCAGGAAAGATGCAAAAGACCCCTAAGCTATAAAGCAGGTGGGTTTACGGAAATCAACTGGGAATTATTTGGATCGGTACTGTACACTGTACATACAGTATAACATATACATTTTCATTTTTTAGGTTATGAACACTGCGTATTCATATTTCAACTTATTGCTAGCTATGAAAGAAAATGATCTTACTAACAAAAATGATTTCAATGATAATTGATTATTTAGACCAAATTCTCGTATACTTAACCCAAAAATTATCACCTCTAAAGAAGTAACCAATCATCAATCACCATCACTAAGTTACCAACTGAAGCATCTCTTCATCTATTATTAAATGTCTGATTAGATCATCAAAATCAATACTATTTTATTTTTAAAGAAATCAGTTTCACCTTTATTTCATGATGTTCAATTAGACTTTCTCTTGAATATTATTAATAAACTATTTATTTATCTTTTTAGTTTATTGACACATTGGTTTTGCATGACATGTGGTATTTGGTTGTACTTTTTTAAAATTCGAAGAATTCAAAATAGAATCATTTTAAGTGGAATATGTAAATAGGAACAAATATTTGGATATTCCACTTGATTCTATTTTGAATTTTTCGATTTTTTTATTTATAATTTATTTTATTCATACAAAATTATTGGCAACCGGGTGGGTGGGGGTTAGATTACATGTTGTATCTTTTATAACTGGCTAAGTTTAAACGAAGCTCTGCAAATTTTTAGGTCATTCGGTGCCGTAAAAAAGCTGTAGCTTTGTCAAACTGAAATATAAGGAGAAGAGGAAACAGTTTTGGTGAGGAGCCTACATCTCGACCCCCTTGGATCGATCATCTTTGAATAGTCTCTGGCTAAATTTTTGAAGAAAATCTATCAAATAAAAATCAACTTAAATTTTTTTTAATAGGAAAGGGTTTAAATTTTAAGGAATTACAATTAAAAGTTACAGAGGTTTGTGCACCTTCCCGCAGTGTCCATAATACCGTGTAATGGAAGTCAAGTAAAAAGTGTAGGAGAAACAAGGAAATAGTCAACGGAAAATCTGTTTTTTCATTCTTCCCTCTGTAACGTTTATTTCGTAAATAAACCTTTTTTCTGTTGTTCTGAGTTTTTTTAACGAAAGGCTATAGCGGGATAAGGGGGGCAAAATGGCCCTTACTCCGATTTGGCCGAAAAAATTCTAAAAGATTCCTCTTTATGTGAATAAGAACTGACATAAATTTCAGATCAAAAACCGAACGGTTTTCGAGAAAAACGGGTTTATACTTTTTAGAAAAACCTCAATATCTCGAGAACTAATGATCCCACAGAGCCCAGCTTTTTTGTAAACTATTTAGCATCTAAAGACGCATCTTTGAGAATTATTTGAAATTTTTCCAAAGCTTTTAAGTGTGAAAAATTAATTTTTATAAATTTTAAGGGGTCAAAAAAAGTGGTTCCCGCAGGGGGGCGACACCAAATTAATACAGATTTTAGAGGGACCTAAAATATTCCTCTCATAATTTTTTCAGATTTTTTGAGGTGGTACTTCAGTAGGTATTTTATAAATTTTTTTCTGAATTTTAAGCTGTTTTTCGCAAAAAAAAGTGGTTCCCTCAGAGGGGGCGACACCAAATCAATACAGATTTTAGTGGGACCTAAAATGTACCTCTCATAATTTTTTCAGATTTTTCGAGGTGGTGCTTCAGTATTTTATAACTTTTTTTCTGAATTTTAAGGAGTTTTTCGCAATAAAAAAGTGAGCGGTGAAGTTAAAAATTAATTTTACTTCATAAAAAAAAAAATTACATGTGAAAAATTACAATAACATTTTACAGATGTTTCATTGAATATGAGCCCGATTCGACGAGTATCTTTGGTATAAAAAGGTAATTGACGCTGATTGAACGACTTGAGACTTATATCTGCCGTACGACAAGTACCAAATCACTGCAGCAACGTGCGAGAAGCGAGCAGCACCCTACCGTCCGTAGGCCATTTGCACATTCACAGCAATACCTTTTTTATACCAATGATACTCGTCGAATCGGGCTCATATTCAATGAAACATCTGTAATATGTTATTGTAATTTTTCACATGTAATTTTTTTTTATGAAGTAAAATTAATTTTTAACTTCACCGCTCACTTTTTTATTGCGAAAAACTCCTTAAAATTCAGAAAAAAGTTATAAAATACTGAAGCACCACCTCGAAAAATCGGGCTCTACCCAACTGCGCCGAAAAAAGGCCAACTGCGTCGGGACTCCAAGGGTACCCCTAATCCGCTGTCATTACCGATACCAACTGCGCCGCATACCAACTGCGCCGAAATTATTTATTTTGGAAGTAACGACGGCCTTTTCCAGCCGGAAATAACGACGGCCCTTTGGCCCTACCAAGCCCTTTTTAGGGCCATACAAATTTTTCCCAAGGCTAAGCCTCAGCTACTGGGCGGGTCGCAGGTGGCGGATAGCGAATGTTCCTTTAAATATGAAGGACAGCTGCGAATAAGGGAAACCGAATAAGCAGCCCCGGACCGAGGCATTTTTATTAACCGTTTGACTGGTCAGACACATTTTGAAAGGCTTTCTTCAAAGCCAATAACGCTTTTTTATTTTTTACTTTTTAGGTAGATTTTACCGCACGGGATGGATGAAGACGAGGGGCCATCATTTTTATACCCAAGGGTCTTCAAGACTCTTTTCTGTAACCGTCTATCGAAGGTAATTTCTATTGATAAATTTAAAAAGACTTGTTGATGAATGGCTGGATGGTTTTATTTTTGGTAATAGTTTCGCAGCCAGAAATATAAATTGTTTTTTAATTTAGTTTTATTTGGTCGACGTTTCTCGCTCATTATCAAGACGTTCTATAAACGAAATGCTTTAGGCATGATAGCAAAAAAAAATTTTTTTTTTTATTAAACTTGTGGGATGGATCATCACCACTAAAGCGAGGCAGCCGAATGAGGCAATCGGAGGCGAGGGCAAGGACGTGCTCTGCCATTTCCTCCTTTTCCAAATGGAAACGTCTCGTGCTGCCCAGCTGTCCTATCATCGACAGAGCACCCTCGTGTGTCTTTCGTCCATGGTCCTATGAAAATTGTGTCTATCAGCATACCATCCAAGATGTTGGCCATGTTCTTAACCTGCTGATCTGCCGCAGCTGGTCCTTAGATGAACTCCAAGGCAATTGGCATGTCTACTTGAGAATTGTGCCCTTCTGGTCAGCTACTTCTGGAAATGTGGCATAATGATTGAAAGGCAAAGGGCTTTCCTTACATTCTAATTCTTCTCATTGCTCCTTAGCTCTGAAACCCGAGCCAACTTGACGGATAGATTCCTATAAAGGATCGCTCCTTTTGAGGCTTTTTGTGATGACAGCTAACTGCTAAGAAATGTCCATTGAGCAGCCAAGATATTAACTTCCTTAAAGAAGTTATTGCGATACCCTCGACGTCGGGTTTTTGGGGAAGGGTCTTCCAGACCCCGGTAGGTAAAATCGAATATTGGTCTTTACCGATCTCAACTTTGTCTCTGGTGCCGGCCGGCCGTCCGTAGCATTTTTTTCCGGAACACTTTACGGCCATAGTTTTCGTCCGATTTTCACCAAAATTTCTTTAGCCGGTGAAGAAGAATGTAACGAGGGCGATTTTTGAATTTCGAAAAAATGGCGGAGATATGTCTGTTTGAAATTTTAAAAAAGGCTATAGCGGGATAAGGGGGGCAAAATGGCCCTTACTCCGATTTGGCCGAAAAAATTCTAAAAGATTCCTCTTTATGTGAATAAGAACTGACATAAATTTCAGATCAAAAAACCGAACGGTTTTCGAGAAAAACGGGTTTATACTTTTTTAGAAAAACCTCAATATCTCGAGAACTAATGATCCCACAGAGCCCAGCTTTTTTGTAAACTATTTAGCATCTAAAGACGCATCTTTGAGAATTATTTGAAATTTTTCCAAAGCTTTTAAGTGTGAAAAATTAATTTTTATAAATTTTAAGGGGTCAAAAAAAGTGGTTCCCGCAGGGGGGGCGACACCAAATTAATACAGATTTTAGAGGGACCTAAAATATTCCTCTCATAATTTTTTCAGATTTTTTGAGGTGGTACTTCAGTAGGTATTTTATAAATTTTTTTCTGAATTTTAAGCTGTTTTTCGCAATAAAAAGTGGTTCCCTCAGAGGGGGCGACACCAAATCAATACAGATTTTAGAGGGACCTAAAATGTACCTCTCATAATTTTTTCAGATTTTTCGAGGTGGTGCTTCAGTATTTTATAACTTTTTTTCTGAATTTTAAGGAGTTTTTCGCAATAAAAAAGTGAGCGGTGAAGTTAAAAATTAATTTTACTTCATAAAAAAAAAATTACATGTGAAAAATTACAATAACATTTTACAGATGTTTCATTGAATATGAGCCCGATTCGACGAGTATCTTTGGTATAAAAAGGTAATTGACGCTGATTGAACGACTTGAGACTTATATCTGCCGTACGACAAGTACCAAATCACTGCAGCAACGTGCGAGAAGCGAGCAGCACCCTACCGTCCGTAGGCCATTTGCACATTCACAGCAATACCTTTTTTATACCAATGATACTCGTCGAATCGGGCTCATATTCAATGAAACATCTGTAATATGTTATTGTAATTTTTCACATGTAATTTTTTTTTATGAAGTAAAATTAATTTTTAACTTCACCGCTCACTTTTTTATTGCGAAAAACTCCTTAAAATTCAGAAAAAAAGTTATAAAATACTGAAGCACCACCTCGAAAAATCGGGCTCTATCCAACTGCGCCGAAAAAAGGCCAACTGCGTCGGGACTCCAAGGGTACCCCTAATCCGCTGTCATTACCGATACCAACTGCGCCGAAATTATTTATTTTGGGGAAAACGAAACATAGGCAGTTTTCAGCCGGCCTTAATGATTACAAATGGAAAAAAAAAAAATGACTGTACCTAAGGAATCTAGGAACGAGGTAGCGTAGGATGCGCTCGTTGGATACCACTAGGGGGTTAATTTTTTTCCTCTCGCGAGGATGCGATCGTAAGATACCTCTAGGGGGTTAATTTTTTCCCTCTCGCGAGGATGCACTCGTTAGATACCTCTGGGGGTTAATTTTTTTCCTCTCGCGAGGTTGCGCTCGTTAGATACTTCTATTGTTTATTTCTTTTGTTCGGCGCAGTTGGTCCATAGGCTTAGAGCCCAAGACATTATCTGATAGGACTCCTGGCGCAGTTGGCAATAATTTTTCAATCCAGGTAGTCACTTCGGCGCTGTCGGTAGTCAGCCGAAAAATCTGAAAAAATTATGAGAGGTACATTTCAGGTCCTTCTAAAATCTGTATTAATTTGGTGTCGCCCCCTCTGAGGGAACCACTTTTTTATTGCGAAAAACAGCTTAAAATTCAGAAAAAAATTTATAAAATACTGAAGTACCACCTCAAAAAATCTGAAAAAATTATGAGAGGAATATTTTAGGTCCCTCTAAAATCTGTATTAATTTGGTGTCGCCCCCCCTGCGGGAACCACTTTTTTTGACACCTTAAAATTTATAATAATTAATTTTTCACACTTAAAAGTTTTGGAAAAATGTCAATAAATTCTCAAAGATGCGTCTTTAGATGCTATATAGTTTAAAAAAAGTTGGGCTCTGTGGGATCATTAGTTCTCGAGATATTGAGGTTTTTCTAAAAAAGTATAAACCCACCCGTTTTTCTCGAAAACCGTTCGGTTTTTTGATTTGAAATTTATGTCAGTTCTTATTCACATAAAGAGGCATCTTTTAGAATTTTTTCGGCCAAATCGGAGTAAGGGCCATTTTGCCGGCGGTAAAAGTTCGTTGGGAATAGTTCGTTGAAAATTTTTAGTCTTTCTTTTGAGGCTCCTCCAGTTACCCTCAAAATTTGCCTATATGAACATGCGAAACGCTCATTTCAAAGGCAAAATTTGAAAAAAAAAAAAAAAAAAAAAAATTAGATATGTTTATGTTTTCTAAATATCGATAGAAGGAGCGGGGAGAAATTTCGTCCGTTGACAACCCGTCGGCCAATCAGGAAGGGCAGGACTGGGGGAACCACACGTGAAACCTCCTCCTTGTCCCTCTAGATAACCAGTCGGCTTTTGACCTTTGAGTGTATATAGTAACTTGGTTCTTTATAATTTATAAAATATAAATAATATATAAAATATACTTTATATACTTAACAAGTTTCAATATATACTCAAAGTTGTTCAACTCCTGAACCTTCCATTCGACTTAAAAATTTAAATTTAATTAAATTTATTTACTTAAAAATGATGGAAGATAAGGAAAACAGTCGACTTTTTCAGGAATTGAGCCGGCCCAACCCCCCAGCTCCGCCTGCAGACCGAGGCAGAAACCAGGGCTCCTCAGCTTTTCCAGGTAACGCTTCTTCTTCCAAGGGGAAGCCTAACAAAGTCCATCGTCCGATAAGACTTTGAGGCTTCTTCTTGGACGGGGTGGTTTTTTTATTACTTCTTTATTTAGTATTAAGGACAAGGCTGTTTCCAGCCGGATGTAACGACGGCCTTTTCCAGCCGGATGTAACGACGGCCTTTTCCAGCCGGAAGTAACGACGGCCTTTTCCAGCCGGAAATAACGACGGCCCTTTGGCCCTACCAAGCCCTTTTTAGGGCCATACAAATTTTTCCCAAGGCTAAGCCTCAGCTACTGGGCGGGTCGCAGGTGGCGGATAGCGAACGTTCCTTTAAATATGAAGGACAGCTGCGAATAAGGGAAACCGAATAAGCAGCCCCGGACCGAGGCATTTTTATTAAGCAAGTGGATGACCGTTTAGACTGGTCAGACACATTTTGAAAGGCTTTCTTCAAAGCCAATAACGCTTTTTTATTTTTTACTTTTTAGGTAGATTTTACCGCACGGGATGGATGAAGACGAGGGGCCATCATTTTTATACCCAAGGGTCTTCAAGACTCTTTTCTGTAACCGTCTATCGAAGGTAATTTCTATTGATAAATTTAAAAAGACTTGTTGATGAATGGCTGGATGGTTTTATTTTTGGTAATAGTTTCGCAGCCAGAAATATAAATTGTTTTTTAATTTAGTTTTATTTGGTCGACGTTTCTCGCTCATTATCAAGACGTTCTATAAACGAAATGCTTTAGGCATGATAGCAAAAAAAAATTTTTTTTTTTATTAAACTTGTGGGATGGATCATCACCACTAAAGCGAGGCAGCCGAATGAGGCAATCGGAGGCGAGGGCAAGGACGTGCTCTGCCATTTCCTCCTTTTCCAAATGGAAACGTCTCGTGCTGCCCAGCTGTCCTATCATCGACAGAGCACCCTCGTGTGTCTTTCGTCCATGGTCCTATGAAAATTGTGTCTATCAGCATACCGTCCAAGATGTTGGCCATGTTCTTAACCTGCTGATCTGCCGCAGCTGGTCCTTAGATGAACTCCAAGGCAATTGGCATGTCTACTTGAGAATTGTGCCCTTCTGGTCAGCTACTTCTGGAAATGTGGCATAATGATTGAAAGGCAAAGGGCTTTCCTTACATTCTAATTCTTCTCATTGCTCCTTAGCTCTGAAACCCGAGCCAACTTGACGGATAGATTCCTATAAAGGATCGCTCCTTTTGAGGCTTTTTGTGATGACAGCTAACTGCTAAGAAATGTCCATTGAGCAGCCAAGATATTAACTTCCTTAAAGAAGTTATTGCGATACCCTCGACGTCGGGTTTTTGGGGAAGGGTCTTCCAGACCCCGGTAGGTAAAATCGAATATTGGTCTTTACCGATCTCAACTTTGTCTCTGGTGCCGGCCGGCCGTCCGTAGCATTTTTTTCCGGAACACTTTACGGCCATAGTTTTCGTCCGATTTTCACCAAAATTTCTTTAGCCGGTGAAGAAGAATGTAACGAGGGCGATTTTTGAATTTCGAAAAAATGGCGGAGATATGTCTGTTTGAAATTTTAAAAAAGGCTATAGCGGGATAAGGGGGGCAAAATGGCCCTTACTCCGATTTGGCCGAAAAAATTCTAAAAGATTCCTCTTTATGTGAATAAGAACTGACATAAATTTCAGATCAAAAAACCGAACGGTTTTCGAGAAAAACGGGTTTATACTTTTTTAGAAAAACCTCAATATCTCGAGAACTAATGATCCCACAGAGCCCAGCTTTTTTGTAAACTATTTAGCATCTAAAGACGCATCTTTGAGAATTATTTGAAATTTTTCCAAAGCTTTTAAGTGTGAAAAATTAATTTTTATAAATTTTAAGGGGTCAAAAAAAGTGGTTCCCGCAGGGGGGGCGACACCAAATTAATACAGATTTTAGAGGGACCTAAAATATTCCTCTCATAATTTTTTCAGATTTTTTGAGGTGGTACTTCAGTAGGTATTTTATAAATTTTTTTCTGAATTTTAAGCTGTTTTTCGCAATAAAAAAGTGGTTCCCTCAGAGGGGGCGACACCAAATCAATACAGATTTTAGAGGGACCTAAAATGTACCTCTCATAATTTTTTCAGATTTTTCGAGGTGGTGCTTCAGTATTTTATAACTTTTTTTCTGAATTTTAAGGAGTTTTTCGCAATAAAAAAGTGAGCGGTGAAGTTAAAAATTAATTTTACTTCATAAAAAAAAAATTACATGTGAAAAATTACAATAACATTTTACAGATGTTTCATTGAATATGAGCCCGATTCGACGAGTATCTTTGGTATAAAAAGGTAATTGACGCTGATTGAACGACTTGAGACTTATATCTGCCGTACGACAAGTACCAAATCACTGCAGCAACGTGCGAGAAGCGAGCAGCACCCTACCGTCCGTAGGCCATTTGCACATTCACAGCAATACCTTTTTTATACCAATGATACTCGTCGAATCGGGCTCATATTCAATGAAACATCTGTAATATGTTATTGTAATTTTTCACATGTAATTTTTTTTTATGAAGTAAAATTAATTTTTAACTTCACCGCTCACTTTTTTATTGCGAAAAACTCCTTAAAATTCAGAAAAAAAGTTATAAAATACTGAAGCACCACCTCGAAAAATCGGGCTCTATCCAACTGCGCCGAAAAAAGGCCAACTGCGTCGGGACTCCAAGGGTACCCCTAATCCGCTGTCATTACCGATACCAACTGCGCCGCATACCAACTGCGCCGAAATTATTTATTTTGGGGAAAACGAAACATAGGCAGTTTTCAGCCGGCCTTAATGATTACAAATGGAAAAAAAAAAAATGACTGTACCTAAGGAATCTAGGAACGAGGTAGCGTAGGATGCGCTCGTTGGATACCACTAGGGGGTTAATTTTTTTCCTCTCGCGAGGATGCGATCGTAAGATACCTCTAGGGGGTTAATTTTTTCCCTCTCGCGAGGATGCACTCGTTAGATACCTCTGGGGGTTAATTTTTTTCCTCTCGCGAGGTTGCGCTCGTTAGATACTTCTATTGTTTATTTCTTTTGTTCGGCGCAGTTGGTCCATAGGCTTAGAGCCCAAGACATTATCTGATAGGACTCCTGGCGCAGTTGGCAATAATTTTTCAATCCAGGTAGTCACTTCGGCGCTGTCGGTAGTCAGCCGAAAAATCTGAAAAAATTATGAGAGGTACATTTCAGGTCCTTCTAAAATCTGTATTAATTTGGTGTCGCCCCCTCTGAGGGAACCACTTTTTTATTGCGAAAAACAGCTTAAAATTCAGAAAAAAATTTATAAAATACTGAAGTACCACCTCAAAAAATCTGAAAAAATTATGAGAGGAATATTTTAGGTCCCTCTAAAATCTGTATTAATTTGGTGTCGCCCCCCCTGCGGGAACCACTTTTTTTGACACCTTAAAATTTATAATAATTAATTTTTCACACTTAAAAGTTTTGGAAAAATGTCAATAAATTCTCAAAGATGCGTCTTTAGATGCTATATAGTTTAAAAAAAGTTGGGCTCTGTGGGATCATTAGTTCTCGAGATATTGAGGTTTTTCTAAAAAAGTATAAACCCACCCGTTTTTCTCGAAAACCGTTCGGTTTTTTGATTTGAAATTTATGTCAGTTCTTATTCACATAAAGAGGCATCTTTTAGAATTTTTTCGGCCAAATCGGAGTAAGGGCCATTTTGCCGGCGGTAAAAGTTCGTTGGGAATAGTTCGTTGAAAATTTTTAGTCTTTCTTTTGAGGCTCCTCCAGTTACCCTCAAAATTTGCCTATATGAACATGCGAAACGCTCATTTCAAAGGCAAAATTTGAAAAAAAAAAAAAAAAAAATTAGATATGTTTATGTTTTCTAAATATCGATAGAAGGAGCGGGGAGAAATTTCGTCCGTTGACAACCCGTCGGCCAATCAGGAAGGGCAGGACTGGGGGAACCACACGTGAAACCTCCTCCTTGTCCCTCTAGATAACCAGTCGGCTTTTGACCTTTGAGTGTATATAGTAACTTGGTTCTTTATAATTTATAAAATATAAATAATATATAAAATATACTTTATATACTTAACAAGTTTCAATATATACTCAAAGTTGTTCAACTCCTGAACCTTCCATTCGACTTAAAAATTTAAATTTAATTAAATTTATTTACTTAAAAATGATGGAAGATAAGGAAAACAGTCGACTTTTTCAGGAATTGAGCCGGCCCAACCCCCCAGCTCCGCCTGCAGACCGAGGCAGAAACCAGGGCTCCTCAGCTTTTCCAGGTAACGCTTCTTCTTCCAAGGGGAAGCCTAACAAAGTCCATCGTCCGATAAGACTTTGAGGCTTCTTCTTGGACGGGGTGGTTTTTTTATTACTTCTTTATTTAGTATTAAGGACAAGGCTGTTTCCAGCCGGATGTAACGACGGCCTTTTCCAGCCGGATGTAACGACGGCCTTTTCCAGCCGGAAGTAACGACGGCCTTTTCCAGCCGGAAATAACGACGGCCCTTTGGCCCTACCAAGCCCTTTTTAGGGCCATACAAATTTTTCCCAAGGCTAAGCCTCAGCTACTGGGCGGGTCGCAGGTGGCGGATAGCGAACGTTCCTTTAAATATGAAGGACAGCTGCGAATAAGGGAAACCGAATAAGCAGCCCCGGACCGAGGCATTTTTATTAAGCAAGTGGATGACCGTTTAGACTGGTCAGACACATTTTGAAAGGCTTTCTTCAAAGCCAATAACGCTTTTTTATTTTTTACTTTTTAGGTAGATTTTACCGCACGGGATGGATGAAGACGAGGGGCCATCATTTTTATACCCAAGGGTCTTCAAGACTCTTTTCTGTAACCGTCTATCGAAGGTAATTTCTATTGATAAATTTAAAAAGACTTGTTGATGAATGGCTGGATGGTTTTATTTTTGGTAATAGTTTCGCAGCCAGAAATATAAATTGTTTTTTAATTTAGTTTTATTTGGTCGACGTTTCTCGCTCATTATCAAGACGTTCTATAAACGAAATGCTTTAGGCATGATAGCAAAAAAAAATTTTTTTTTTTATTAAACTTGTGGGATGGATCATCACCACTAAAGCGAGGCAGCCGAATGAGGCAATCGGAGGCGAGGGCAAGGACGTGCTCTGCCATTTCCTCCTTTTCCAAATGGAAACGTCTCGTGCTGCCCAGCTGTCCTATCATCGACAGAGCACCCTCGTGTGTCTTTCGTCCATGGTCCTATGAAAATTGTGTCTATCAGCATACCATCCAAGATGTTGGCCATGTTCTTAACCTGCTGATCTGCCGCAGCTGGTCCTTAGATGAACTCCAAGGCAATTGGCATGTCTACTTGAGAATTGTGCCCTTCTGGTCAGCTACTTCTGGAAATGTGGCATAATGATTGAAAGGCAAAGGGCTTTCCTTACATTCTAATTCTTCTCATTGCTCCTTAGCTCTGAAACCCGAGCCAACTTGACGGATAGATTCCTATAAAGGATCGCTCCTTTTGAGGCTTTTTGTGATGACAGCTAACTGCTAAGAAATGTCCATTGAGCAGCCAAGATATTAACTTCCTTAAAGAAGTTATTGCGATACCCTCGACGTCGGGTTTTTGGGGAAGGGTCTTCCAGACCCCGGTAGGTAAAATCGAATATTGGTCTTTACCGATCTCAACTTTGTCTCTGGTGCCGGCCGGCCGTCCGTAGCATTTTTTTCCGGAACACTTTACGGCCATAGTTTTCGTCCGATTTTCACCAAAATTTCTTTAGCCGGTGAAGAAGAATGTAACGAGGGCGATTTTTGAATTTCGAAAAAATGGCGGAGATATGTCTGTTTGAAATTTTAAAAAAGGCTATAGCGGGATAAGGGGGGCAAAATGGCCCTTACTCCGATTTGGCCGAAAAAATTCTAAAAGATTCCTCTTTATGTGAATAAGAACTGACATAAATTTCAGATCAAAAAACCGAACGGTTTTCGAGAAAAACGGGTTTATACTTTTTTAGAAAAACCTCAATATCTCGAGAACTAATGATCCCACAGAGCCCAGCTTTTTTGTAAACTATTTAGCATCTAAAGACGCATCTTTGAGAATTATTTGAAATTTTTCCAAAGCTTTTAAGTGTGAAAAATTAATTTTTATAAATTTTAAGGGGTCAAAAAAAGTGGTTCCCGCAGGGGGGGCGACACCAAATTAATACAGATTTTAGAGGGACCTAAAATATTCCTCTCATAATTTTTTCAGATTTTTTGAGGTGGTACTTCAGTAGGTATTTTATAAATTTTTTTCTGAATTTTAAGCTGTTTTTCGCAATAAAAAAGTGGTTCCCTCAGAGGGGGCGACACCAAATCAATACAGATTTTAGAGGGACCTAAAATGTACCTCTCATAATTTTTTCAGATTTTTCGAGGTGGTGCTTCAGTATTTTATAACTTTTTTTCTGAATTTTAAGGAGTTTTTCGCAATAAAAAAGTGAGCGGTGAAGTTAAAAATTAATTTTACTTCATAAAAAAAAAATTACATGTGAAAAATTACAATAACATTTTACAGATGTTTCATTGAATATGAGCCCGATTCGACGAGTATCTTTGGTATAAAAAGGTAATTGACGCTGATTGAACGACTTGAGACTTATATCTGCCGTACGACAAGTACCAAATCACTGCAGCAACGTGCGAGAAGCGAGCAGCACCCTACCGTCCGTAGGCCATTTGCACATTCACAGCAATACCTTTTTTATACCAATGATACTCGTCGAATCGGGCTCATATTCAATGAAACATCTGTAATATGTTATTGTAATTTTTCACATGTAATTTTTTTTTATGAAGTAAAATTAATTTTTAACTTCACCGCTCACTTTTTTATTGCGAAAAACTCCTTAAAATTCAGAAAAAAAGTTATAAAATACTGAAGCACCACCTCGAAAAATCGGGCTCTATCCAACTGCGCCGAAAAAAGGCCAACTGCGTCGGGACTCCAAGGGTACCCCTAATCCGCTGTCATTACCGATACCAACTGCGCCGCATACCAACTGCGCCGAAATTATTTATTTTGGGGAAAACGAAACATAGGCAGTTTTCAGCCGGCCTTAATGATTACAAATGGAAAAAAAAAAAAATGACTGTACCTAAGGAATCTAGGAACGAGGTAGCGTAGGATGCGCTCGTTGGATACCACTAGGGGGTTAATTTTTTTCCTCTCGCGAGGATGCGATCGTAAGATACCTCTAGGGGGTTAATTTTTTCCCTCTCGCGAGGATGCACTCGTTAGATACCTCTGGGGGTTAATTTTTTTCCTCTCGCGAGGTTGCGCTCGTTAGATACTTCTATTGTTTATTTCTTTTGTTCGGCGCAGTTGGTCCATAGGCTTAGAGCCCAAGACATTATCTGATAGGACTCCTGGCGCAGTTGGCAATAATTTTTCAATCCAGGTAGTCACTTCGGCGCTGTCGGTAGTCAGCCGAAAAATCTGAAAAAATTATGAGAGGTACATTTCAGGTCCTTCTAAAATCTGTATTAATTTGGTGTCGCCCCCTCTGAGGGAACCACTTTTTTATTGCGAAAAACAGCTTAAAATTCAGAAAAAAATTTATAAAATACTGAAGTACCACCTCAAAAAATCTGAAAAAATTATGAGAGGAATATTTTAGGTCCCTCTAAAATCTGTATTAATTTGGTGTCGCCCCCCCTGCGGGAACCACTTTTTTTGACACCTTAAAATTTATAATAATTAATTTTTCACACTTAAAAGTTTTGGAAAAATGTCAATAAATTCTCAAAGATGCGTCTTTAGATGCTATATAGTTTAAAAAAAGTTGGGCTCTGTGGGATCATTAGTTCTCGAGATATTGAGGTTTTTCTAAAAAAGTATAAACCCACCCGTTTTTCTCGAAAACCGTTCGGTTTTTTGATTTGAAATTTATGTCAGTTCTTATTCACATAAAGAGGCATCTTTTAGAATTTTTTCGGCCAAATCGGAGTAAGGGCCATTTTGCCGGCGGTAAAAGTTCGTTGGGAATAGTTCGTTGAAAATTTTTAGTCTTTCTTTTGAGGCTCCTCCAGTTACCCTCAAAATTTGCCTATATGAACATGCGAAACGCTCATTTCAAAGGCAAAATTTGAAAAAAAAAAAAAAAAAAAAATTAGATATGTTTATGTTTTCTAAATATCGATAGAAGGAGCGGGGAGAAATTTCGTCCGTTGACAACCCGTCGGCCAATCAGGAAGGGCAGGACTGGGGGAACCACACGTGAAACCTCCTCCTTGTCCCTCTAGATAACCAGTCGGCTTTTGACCTTTGAGTGTATATAGTAACTTGGTTCTTTATAATTTATAAAATATAAATAATATATAAAATATACTTTATATACTTAACAAGTTTCAATATATACTCAAAGTTGTTCAACTCCTGAACCTTCCATTCGACTTAAAAATTTAAATTTAATTAAATTTATTTACTTAAAAATGATGGAAGATAAGGAAAACAGTCGACTTTTTCAGGAATTGAGCCGGCCCAACCCCCCAGCTCCGCCTGCAGACCGAGGCAGAAACCAGGGCTCCTCAGCTTTTCCAGGTAACGCTTCTTCTTCCAAGGGGAAGCCTAACAAAGTCCATCGTCCGATAAGACTTTGAGGCTTCTTCTTGGACGGGGTGGTTTTTTTATTACTTCTTTATTTAGTATTAAGGACAAGGCTGTTTCCAGCCGGATGTAACGACGGCCTTTTCCAGCCGGATGTAACGACGGCCTTTTCCAGCCGGAAGTAACGACGGCCTTTTCCAGCCGGAAATAACGACGGCCCTTTGGCCCTACCAAGCCCTTTTTAGGGCCATACAAATTTTTCCCAAGGCTAAGCCTCAGCTACTGGGCGGGTCGCAGGTGGCGGATAGCGAACGTTCCTTTAAATATGAAGGACAGCTGCGAATAAGGGAAACCGAATAAGCAGCCCCGGACCGAGGCATTTTTATTAAGCAAGTGGATGACCGTTTAGACTGGTCAGACACATTTTGAAAGGCTTTCTTCAAAGCCAATAACGCTTTTTTATTTTTTACTTTTTAGGTAGATTTTACCGCACGGGATGGATGAAGACGAGGGGCCATCATTTTTATACCCAAGGGTCTTCAAGACTCTTTTCTGTAACCGTCTATCGAAGGTAATTTCTATTGATAAATTTAAAAAGACTTGTTGATGAATGGCTGGATGGTTTTATTTTTGGTAATAGTTTCGCAGCCAGAAATATAAATTGTTTTTTAATTTAGTTTTATTTGGTCGACGTTTCTCGCTCATTATCAAGACGTTCTATAAACGAAATGCTTTAGGCATGATAGCAAAAAAAAATTTTTTTTTTTATTAAACTTGTGGGATGGATCATCACCACTAAAGCGAGGCAGCCGAATGAGGCAATCGGAGGCGAGGGCAAGGACGTGCTCTGCCATTTCCTCCTTTTCCAAATGGAAACGTCTCGTGCTGCCCAGCTGTCCTATCATCGACAGAGCACCCTCGTGTGTCTTTCGTCCATGGTCCTATGAAAATTGTGTCTATCAGCATACCGTCCAAGATGTTGGCCATGTTCTTAACCTGCTGATCTGCCGCAGCTGGTCCTTAGATGAACTCCAAGGCAATTGGCATGTCTACTTGAGAATTGTGCCCTTCTGGTCAGCTACTTCTGGAAATGTGGCATAATGATTGAAAGGCAAAGGGCTTTCCTTACATTCTAATTCTTCTCATTGCTCCTTAGCTCTGAAACCCGAGCCAACTTGACGGATAGATTCCTATAAAGGATCGCTCCTTTTGAGGCTTTTTGTGATGACAGCTAACTGCTAAGAAATGTCCATTGAGCAGCCAAGATATTAACTTCCTTAAAGAAGTTATTGCGATACCCTCGACGTCGGGTTTTTGGGGAAGGGTCTTCCAGACCCCGGTAGGTAAAATCGAATATTGGTCTTTACCGATCTCAACTTTGTCTCTGGTGCCGGCCGGCCGTCCGTAGCATTTTTTTCCGGAACACTTTACGGCCATAGTTTTCGTCCGATTTTCACCAAAATTTCTTTAGCCGGTGAAGAAGAATGTAACGAGGGCGATTTTTGAATTTCGAAAAAATGGCGGAGATATGTCTGTTTGAAATTTTAAAAAAGGCTATAGCGGGATAAGGGGGGCAAAATGGCCCTTACTCCGATTTGGCCGAAAAAATTCTAAAAGATTCCTCTTTATGTGAATAAGAACTGACATAAATTTCAGATCAAAAAACCGAACGGTTTTCGAGAAAAACGGGTTTATACTTTTTTAGAAAAACCTCAATATCTCGAGAACTAATGATCCCACAGAGCCCAGCTTTTTTGTAAACTATTTAGCATCTAAAGACGCATCTTTGAGAATTATTTGAAATTTTTCCAAAGCTTTTAAGTGTGAAAAATTAATTTTTATAAATTTTAAGGGGTCAAAAAAAGTGGTTCCCGCAGGGGGGGCGACACCAAATTAATACAGATTTTAGAGGGACCTAAAATATTCCTCTCATAATTTTTTCAGATTTTTTGAGGTGGTACTTCAGTAGGTATTTTATAAATTTTTTTCTGAATTTTAAGCTGTTTTTCGCAATAAAAAAGTGGTTCCCTCAGAGGGGGCGACACCAAATCAATACAGATTTTAGAGGGACCTAAAATGTACCTCTCATAATTTTTTCAGATTTTTCGAGGTGGTGCTTCAGTATTTTATAACTTTTTTTCTGAATTTTAAGGAGTTTTTCGCAATAAAAAAGTGAGCGGTGAAGTTAAAAATTAATTTTACTTCATAAAAAAAAAATTACATGTGAAAAATTACAATAACATTTTACAGATGTTTCATTGAATATGAGCCCGATTCGACGAGTATCTTTGGTATAAAAAGGTAATTGACGCTGATTGAACGACTTGAGACTTATATCTGCCGTACGACAAGTACCAAATCACTGCAGCAACGTGCGAGAAGCGAGCAGCACCCTACCGTCCGTAGGCCATTTGCACATTCACAGCAATACCTTTTTTATACCAATGATACTCGTCGAATCGGGCTCATATTCAATGAAACATCTGTAATATGTTATTGTAATTTTTCACATGTAATTTTTTTTTATGAAGTAAAATTAATTTTTAACTTCACCGCTCACTTTTTTATTGCGAAAAACTCCTTAAAATTCAGAAAAAAAGTTATAAAATACTGAAGCACCACCTCGAAAAATCGGGCTCTATCCAACTGCGCCGAAAAAAGGCCAACTGCGTCGGGACTCCAAGGGTACCCCTAATCCGCTGTCATTACCGATACCAACTGCGCCGCATACCAACTGCGCCGAAATTATTTATTTTGGGGAAAACGAAACATAGGCAGTTTTCAGCCGGCCTTAATGATTACAAATGGAAAAAAAAAAAAAATGACTGTACCTAAGGAATCTAGGAACGAGGTAGCGTAGGATGCGCTCGTTGGATACCACTAGGGGGTTAATTTTTTTCCTCTCGCGAGGATGCGATCGTAAGATACCTCTAGGGGGTTAATTTTTTCCCTCTCGCGAGGATGCACTCGTTAGATACCTCTGGGGGTTAATTTTTTTCCTCTCGCGAGGTTGCGCTCGTTAGATACTTCTATTGTTTATTTCTTTTGTTCGGCGCAGTTGGTCCATAGGCTTAGAGCCCAAGACATTATCTGATAGGACTCCTGGCGCAGTTGGCAATAATTTTTCAATCCAGGTAGTCACTTCGGCGCTGTCGGTAGTCAGCCGAAAAATCTGAAAAAATTATGAGAGGTACATTTCAGGTCCTTCTAAAATCTGTATTAATTTGGTGTCGCCCCCTCTGAGGGAACCACTTTTTTATTGCGAAAAACAGCTTAAAATTCAGAAAAAAATTTATAAAATACTGAAGTACCACCTCAAAAAATCTGAAAAAATTATGAGAGGAATATTTTAGGTCCCTCTAAAATCTGTATTAATTTGGTGTCGCCCCCCCTGCGGGAACCACTTTTTTTGACACCTTAAAATTTATAATAATTAATTTTTCACACTTAAAAGTTTTGGAAAAATGTCAATAAATTCTCAAAGATGCGTCTTTAGATGCTATATAGTTTAAAAAAAGTTGGGCTCTGTGGGATCATTAGTTCTCGAGATATTGAGGTTTTTCTAAAAAAGTATAAACCCACCCGTTTTTCTCGAAAACCGTTCGGTTTTTTGATTTGAAATTTATGTCAGTTCTTATTCACATAAAGAGGCATCTTTTAGAATTTTTTCGGCCAAATCGGAGTAAGGGCCATTTTGCCGGCGGTAAAAGTTCGTTGGGAATAGTTCGTTGAAAATTTTTAGTCTTTCTTTTGAGGCTCCTCCAGTTACCCTCAAAATTTGCCTATATGAACATGCGAAACGCTCATTTCAAAGGCAAAATTTGAAAAAAAAAAAAAAAAAAAAAAAAAATTAGAT
Organism: Orius insidiosus; assembly: GCA_014119065.1. Classification (NCBI taxonomy): domain Eukaryota; kingdom Metazoa; phylum Arthropoda; class Insecta; order Hemiptera; family Anthocoridae; genus Orius; species Orius insidiosus. The sequence continues at coordinate 13,839 of JACGAQ010000893.1, read as the reverse complement.
ATGTTTATGTTTTCTAAATATCGATAGAAGGAGCGGGGAGAAATTTCGTCCGTTGACAACCCGTCGGCCAATCAGGAAGGGCAGGACTGGGGGAACCACACGTGAAACCTCCTCCTTGTCCCTCTAGATAACCAGTCGGCTTTTGACCTTTGAGTGTATATAGTAACTTGGTTCTTTATAATTTATAAAATATAAATAATATATAAAATATACTTTATATACTTAACAAGTTTCAATATACAGGGTGTCCGGAAACACATGGCAAGCGTCTGAGCGTTAAAAAGTGGTTTTACGAAAAAAAGTTAAAGTAAACCCCCCTTAATTTAAATCAAAGAATTTGATGGTGTAGTTTAAAATCGACCTGGATATACAGGGTGTCCCAGACACAACCTAACTTCGTTATTTCAAATAAGAACCCCTATTTTTTATTTCAGATTCGTAATCTACGCAAAATTTCAAGTAGATTTGAGTACTCATATGACGATTTTGGACAACTTTTAAAAAATGTCAAATTTTAGCGTTTTTTGCTCTAAAATCCGTTAAAATTGACCTAGGAGACTAGTTTTTTTTGTTTATTCCACTTATTTTTTCCCGAAGAATCCAACTGTCTCAAATTTGAGCATCTTCGCATTCTGCATCACGAGATTTCGTCGCTAATGGCCTTTTTTCAAGTTTAACTCCAAATTCCATACTTCAAAAATGGAAATTAGCGATTTGTTGACGGAATTTTAATTTTTGATGCATAAACACAAAAGACGCTGTAGCTCTTTCAAAATTTGTGGTCCGAAAGAAAAATTCCTTTCAACAAGTGCTAATTTTCATTTCTAAACTAAAAATTTGGGTTCTAACTTGAAAAAAGGCCATTAGCGACGAAATCTCGTGATGCAGAATGCGAAGATGCTCAAATTTGAGACAGTTGGATTCTTCGGGAAAAAATAAGTGAAATTAAAAAAAAACGAGTCTCCTAGGTCAATTTTAACGGATTTTAGCGCAAAAAACGCTAAATTTTGACATTTTTTAAAAGTTGTCCAAAATCGTCATATGAGTACTCAAATCTACTTGAAATTTTGCGTAGATTACGAATCTGAAATAAAAAATAGGGGTTCTTATTTGAAATAACGAAGTTAGGTTGTGTCTGGGACACCCTGTATATCCAGGCGGATTTTAAACTACACCATCAAATTCTTTGATTTAAATTAAGGGGGGTTTACATTTAACTTTTTTTCGTAAAACCACTTTTTAACGCTCTCCCAGACGCTTGCCATGTGTTTCCGGACACCCTGTATACTCAAAGTTGTTCAACTCCTGAACCTTCCATTCGACTTAAAAATTTAAATTTAATTAAATTTATTACTTAAAAATGATGGAAGATAAGGAAAACAGTCGACTTTTTCAGGAATTGAGCCGGCCCAACCCCCCAGCTCCGCCTGCAGACCGAGGCAGAAACCAGGGCTCCTCAGCTTTTCCAGGTAACGCTTCTTCTTCCAAGGGGAAGCCTAACAAAGTCCATCGTCCGATAAGACTTTGAGGCTTCTTCTTGGACGGGGTGGTTTTTTTATTACTTCTTTATTTAGTATTAAGGACAAGGCTGTTTCCAGCCGGATGTAACGACGGCCTTTTCCAGCCGGATGTAACGACGGCCTTTTCCAGCTGGAAGTAACGACGGCCTTTTCCAGCCGGAAATAACGACGGCCCTTTGGCCCTACCAAGCCCTTTTAGGGCCATACAAATTTTTCCCAAGGCTAAGCCTCAGCTACTGGGCGGGTCGCAGGTGGCGGATAGCGAACGTTCCTTTAAATATGAAGGACAGCTGCGAATAAGGGAAACCGAATAAGCAGCCCCGGACCGAGGCATTTTTATTAAGCAAGTGGATGACCGTTTAGACTGGTCAGACACATTTTGAAAGGCTTTCTTCAAAGCCAATAACGCTTTTTTATTTTTTACTTTTTAGGTAGATTTTACCGCACGGGATGGATGAAGACGAGGGGCCATCATTTTTATACCCAAGGGTCTTCAAGACTCTTTTCTGTAACCGTCTATCGAAGGTAATTTCTATTGATAAATTTAAAAAGACTTGTTGATGAATGGCTGGATGGTTTTATTTTTGGTAATAGTTTCGCAGCCAGAAATATAAATTGTTGCTGCCATTTCCTCCTTTTCCAAATGGAAACGTCTCGTGCTGCCCAGCTGTCCTATCATCGACAGAGCACCCTCGTGTGTCTTTCGTCCATGGTCCTATGAAAATTGTGTCTATCAGCATACCGTCCAAGATGTTGGCCATGTTCTTAACCTGCTGATCTGCCGCAGCTGGTCCTTAGATGAACTCCAAGGCAATTGGCATGTCTACTTGAGAATTGTGCCCTTCTGGTCAGCTACTTCTGGAAATGTGGCATAATGATTGAAAGGCAAAGGGCTTTCCTTACATTCTAATTCTTCTCATTGCTCCTTAGCTCTGAAACCCGAGCCAACTTGACGGATAGATTCCTATAAAGGATCGCTCCTTTTGAGGCTTTTTGTGATGACAGCTAACTGCTAAGAAATGTCCATTGAGCAGCCAAGATATTAACTTCCTTAAAGAAGTTATTGCGATACCCTCGACGTCGGGTTTTTGGGGAAGGGTCTTCCAGACCCCGGTAGGTAAAATCGAATATTGGTCTTTACCGATCTCAACTTTGTCTCTGGTGCCGGCCGGCCGTCCGTAGCATTTTTTTCCGGAACACTTTACGGCCATAGTTTTCGTCCGATTTTCACCAAAATTTCTTTAGCCGGTGAAGAAGAATGTAACGAGGGCGATTTTTGAATTTCGAAAAATGGCGGAGATATGTCTGTTTGAAATTTTAAAAAAGGCTATAGCGGGATAAGGGGGGCAAAATGGCCCTTACTCCGATTTGGCCGAAAAAATTCTAAAAGATTCCTCTTTATGTGAATAAGAACTGACATAAATTTCAGATCAAAAAACCGAACGGTTTTCGAGAAAAACGGGTTTATACTTTTTTAGAAAAACCTCAATATCTCGAGAACTAATGATCCCACAGAGCCCAGCTTTTTTGTAAACTATTTAGCATCTAAAGACGCATCTTTGAGAATTATTTGAAATTTTTCCAAAGCTTTTAAGTGTGAAAAATTAATTTTTATAAATTTTAAGGGGTCAAAAAAAGTGGTTCCCGCAGGGGGGGCGACACCAAATTAATACAGATTTAGAGGGACCTAAAATATTCCTCTCATAATTTTTTCAGATTTTTTGAGGTGGTACTTCAGTAGGTATTTTATAAATTTTTTCTGAATTTTAAGCTGTTTTTCGCAATAAAAAAGTGGTTCCCTCAGAGGGGGCGACACCAAATCAATACAGATTTTAGAGGGACCTAAAATGTACCTCTCATAATTTTTTCAGATTTTTCGAGGTGGTGCTTCAGTATTTTATAACTTTTTTTCTGAATTTTAAGGAGTTTTTCGCAATAAAAAAGTGAGCGGTGAAGTTAAAAATTAATTTTACTTCATAAAAAAAAAATTACATGTGAAAATTACAATAACATTTTACAGATGTTTCATTGAATATGAGCCCGATTCGACGAGTATCTTTGGTATAAAAAGGTAATTGACGCTGATTGAACGACTTGAGACTTATATCTGCCGTACGACAAGTACCAAATCACTGCAGCAACGTGCGAGAAGCGAGCAGCACCCTACCGTCCGTAGGCCATTTGCACATTCACAGCAATACCTTTTTATACCAATGATACTCGTCGAATCGGGCTCATATTCAATGAAACATCTGTAATATGTTATTGTAATTTTTCACATGTAATTTTTTTTTTATGAAGTAAAATTAATTTTTAACTTCACCGCTCACTTTTTTATTGCGAAAAACTCCTTAAAATTCAGAAAAAAAGTTATAAAATACTGAAGCACCACCTCGAAAAATCGGGCTCTATCCAACTGCGCCGAAAAAAGGCCAACTGCGTCGGGACTCCAAGGGTACCCCTAATCCGCTGTCATTACCGATACCAACTGCGCCGCATACCAACTGCGCCGAAATTATTTATTTTGGGGAAAACGAAACATAGGCAGTTTTCAGCCGGCCTTAATGATTACAAATGGAAAAAAAAAAAATGACTGTACCTAAGGAATCTAGGAACGAGGTAGCGTAGGATGCGCTCGTTGGATACCACTAGGGGGTTAATTTTTTTCCTCTCGCGAGGATGCGATCGTAAGATACCTCTAGGGGGTTAATTTTTTCCCTCTCGCGAGGATGCACTCGTTAGATACCTCTGGGGGTTAATTTTTTTCCTCTCGCGAGGTTGCGCTCGTTAGATACTTCTATTGTTTATTTCTTTTGTTCGGCGCAGTTGGTCCATAGGCTTAGAGCCCAAGACATTATCTGATAGGACTCCTGGCGCAGTTGGCAATAATTTTTCAATCCAGGTAGTCACTTCGGCGCTGTCGGTAGTCAGCCGAAAAATCTGAAAAAATTATGAGAGGTACATTTCAGGTCCTTCTAAAATCTGTATTAATTTGGTGTCGCCCCCTCTGAGGGAACCACTTTTTTATTGCGAAAAACAGCTTAAAATTCAGAAAAAAATTTATAAAATACTACTGAAGTACCACCTCAAAAAATCTGAAAAAATTATGAGAGGAATATTTTAGGTCCCTCTAAAATCTGTATTAATTTGGTGTCGCCCCCCCTGCGGGAACCACTTTTTTTGACACCTTAAAATTTATAATAATTAATTTTTCACACTTAAAAGTTTTGGAAAAATGTCAATAAATTCTCAAAGATGCGTCTTTAGATGCTATATAGTTTAAAAAAAGTTGGGCTCTGTGGGATCATTAGTTCTCGAGATATTGAGGTTTTTCTAAAAAAGTATAAACCCACCCGTTTTTCTCGAAAACCGTTCGGTTTTTTGATTTGAAATTTATGTCAGTTCTTATTCACATAAAGAGGCATCTTTTAGAATTTTTTCGGCCAAATCGGAGTAAGGGCCATTTTGCCGGCGGTAAAAGTTCGTTGGGAATAGTTCGTTGAAAATTTTAGTCTTTCTTTGAGGCTCCTCCAGTTACCCTCAAAATTTGCCTATATGAACATGCGAAACGCTCATTTCAAAGGCAAAATTTGAAAAAAAAAAAAAAAAAAAAAAAAAATTAGATATGTTTATGTTTTCTAAATATCGATAGAAGGAGCGGGGAGAAATTTCGTCCGTTGACAACCCGTCGGCCAATCAGGAAGGGCAGGACTGGGGGAACCACACGTGAAACCTCCTCCTTGTCCCTCTAGATAACCAGTCGGCTTTTGACCTTTGAGTGTATATAGTAACTTGGTTCTTTATAATTTATAAAATATAAATAATATATAAAATATACTTTATATACTTAACAAGTTTCAATATATACTCAAAGTTGTTCAACTCCTGAACCTTCCATTCGACTTAAAATTTAAATTTAATTAAATTTATTTACTTAAAAATGATGGAAGATAAGGAAAACAGTCGACTTTTTCAGGAATTGAGCCGGCCCAACCCCCCAGCTCCGCCTGCAGACCGAGGCAGAAACCAGGGCTCCTCAGCTTTTCCAGGTAACGCTTCTTCTTCCAAGGGGAAGCCTAACAAAGTCCATCGTCCGATAAGACTTTGAGGCTTCTTCTTGGACGGGGTGGTTTTTTTATTACTTCTTTATTTAGTATTAAGGACAAGGCTGTTTCCAGCCGGATGTAACGACGGCCTTTTCCAGCCGGATGTAACGACGGCCTTTTCCAGCCGGAAGTAACGACGGCCTTTTCCAGCCGGAAATAACGACGGCCCTTTGGCCCTACCAAGCCCTTTTTAGGGCCATACAAATTTTTCCCAAGGCTAAGCCTCAGCTACTGGGCGGGTCGCAGGTGGCGGATAGCGAACGTTCCTTTAAATATGAAGGACAGCTGCGAATAAGGGAAACCGAATAAGCAGCCCCGGACCGAGGCATTTTTATTAAGCAAGTGGATGACCGTTTAGACTGGTCAGACACATTTTGAAAGGCTTTCTTCAAAGCCAATAACGCTTTTTTATTTTTTACTTTTTAGGTAGATTTTACCGCACGGGATGGATGAAGACGAGGGGCCATCATTTTTATACCCAAGGGTCTTCAAGACTCTTTTCTGTAACCGTCTATCGAAGGTAATTTCTATTGATAAATTTAAAAAGACTTGTTGATGAATGGCTGGATGGTTTTATTTTTGGTAATAGTTTCGCAGCCAGAAATATAAATTGTTGCTGCCATTTCCTCCTTTTCCAAATGGAAACGTCTCGTGCTGCCCAGCTGTCCTATCATCGACAGAGCACCCTCGTGTGTCTTTCGTCCATGGTCCTATGAAAATTGTGTCTATCAGCATACCGTCCAAGATGTTGGCCATGTTCTTAACCTGCTGATCTGCCGCAGCTGGTCCTTAGATGAACTCCAAGGCAATTGGCATGTCTACTTGAGAATTGTGCCCTTCTGGTCAGCTACTTCTGGAAATGTGGCATAATGATTGAAAGGCAAAGGGCTTTCCTTACATTCTAATTCTTCTCATTGCTCCTTAGCTCTGAAACCCGAGCCAACTTGACGGATAGATTCCTATAAAGGATCGCTCCTTTTGAGGCTTTTTGTGATGACAGCTAACTGCTAAGAAATGTCCATTGAGCAGCCAAGATATTAACTTCCTTAAAGAAGTTATTGCGATACCCTCGACGTCGGGTTTTTGGGGAAGGGTCTTCCAGACCCCGGTAGGTAAAATCGAATATTGGTCTTTACCGATCTCAACTTTGTCTCTGGTGCCGGCCGGCCGTCCGTAGCATTTTTTTCCGGAACACTTTACGGCCATAGTTTTCGTCCGATTTTCACCAAAATTTCTTTAGCCGGTGAAGAAGAATGTAACGAGGGCGATTTTTGAATTTCGAAAAAATGGCGGAGATATGTCTGTTTGAAATTTTAAAAAGGCTATAGCGGGATAAGGGGGGCAAAATGGCCCTTACTCCGATTTGGCCGCAAAAATTCTAAAAGATTCCTCTTTATGTGAATAAGAACTGACATAAATTTCAGATCAAAAAACCGAACGGTTTTCGAGAAAAACGGGTTTATACTTTTTTAGAAAAACCTCAATATCTCGAGAACTAATGATCCCACAGAGCCCAGCTTTTTTGTAAACTATTTAGCATCTAAAGACGCATCTTTGAGAATTATTTGAAATTTTTCCAAAGCTTTAAGTGTGAAAAATTAATTTTTATAAATTTTAAGGGGTCAAAAAAAGTGGTTCCCGCAGGGGGGGCGACACCAAATTAATACAGATTTTAGAGGGACCTAAAATATTCCTCTCATAATTTTTTCAGATTTTTTGAGGTGGTACTTCAGTAGGTATTTTATAAATTTTTTTCTGAATTTTAAGCTGTTTTTCGCAATAAAAAAGTGGTTCCCTCAGAGGGGGCGACACCAAATCAATACAGATTTTAGAGGGACCTAAAATGTACCTCTCATAATTTTTTCAGATTTTTCGAGGTGGTGCTTCAGTATTTTATAACTTTTTTTCTGAATTTTAAGGAGTTTTTCGCAATAAAAAAGTGAGCGGTGAAGTTAAAAATTAATTTTACTTCATAAAAAAAAAATTACATGTGAAAAATTACAATAACATTTTACAGATGTTTCATTGAATATGAGCCCGATTCGACGAGTATCTTTGGTATAAAAAGGTAATTGACGCTGATTGAACGACTTGAGACTTATATCTGCCGTACGACAAGTACCAAATCACTGCAGCAACGTGCGAGAAGCGAGCAGCACCCTACCGTCCGTAGGCCATTTGCACATTCACAGCAATACCTTTTTTATACCAATGATACTCGTCGAATCGGGCTCATATTCAATGAAACATCTGTAATATGTTATTGTAATTTTTCACATGTAATTTTTTTTATGAAGTAAAATTAATTTTTAACTTCACCGCTCACTTTTTTATTGCGAAAAACTCCTTAAATTCAGAAAAAAAGTTATAAAATACTGAAGCACCACCTCGAAAAATCGGGCTCTATCCAACTGCGCCGAAAAAAGGCCAACTGCGTCGGGACTCCAAGGGTACCCCTAATCCGCTGTCATTACCGATACCAACTGCGCCGCATACCAACTGCGCCGAAATTATTTATTTTGGGGAAAACGAAACATAGGCAGTTTTCAGCCGGCCTTAATGATTACAAATGGAAAAAAAAAAAATGACTGTACCTAAGGAATCTAGGAACGAGGTAGCGTAGGATGCGCTCGTTGGATACCACTAGGGGGTTAATTTTTTTCCTCTCGCGATGGATCGTAAGATACCTCTAGGGGGTTAATTTTTCCCTCTCGCGAGGATGCACTCGTTAGATACCTCTGGGGGTTAATTTTTTTCCTCTCGCGAGGTTGCGCTCGTTAGATACTTCTATTGTTTATTTCTTTTGTTCGGCGCAGTTGGTCCATAGGCTTAGAGCCCAAGACATTATCTGATAGGACTCCTGGCGCAGTTGGCAATAATTTTTCAATCCAGGTAGTCACTTCGGCGCTGTCGGTAGTCAGCCGAAAAATCTGAAAAATTATGAGAGGTACATTTCAGGTCCTTCTAAAATCTGTATAATTTGGTGTCGCCCCCTCTGAGGGAACCACTTTTTTATTGCGAAAAACAGCTTAAAATTCAGAAAAAAATTTATAAAATACCTACTGAAGTACCACCTCAAAAAATCTGAAAAATTATGAGAGGAATATTTTAGGTCCCTCTAAAATCTGTATTAATTTGGTGTCGCCCCCCCTGCGGGAACCACTTTTTTTGACCCCTTAAAATTTATAAAAATTAATTTTTCACACTTAAAAGCTTTGGAAAAATTTCAAATAATTCTCAAAGATGCGTCTTTAGATGCTAAATAGTTTACAAAAAAGCTGGGCTCTGTGGGATCATTAGTTCTCGAGATATTGAGGTTTTTCTAAAAAAGTATAAACCCGTTTTTCTCGAAAACCGTTCGGTTTTTTGATCTGAAATTTATGTCAGTTCTTATTCACATAAAGAGGAATCTTTTAGAATTTTTTCGGCCAAATCGGAGTAAGGGCCATTTTGCCCCCCTTATCCCGCTATAGCCTTTTTTAAAATTTCAAACAGACATATCTCCGCCATTTTTCGAAATTCAAAAATCGCCCTCGTTACATTCTTCTTCACCGGCTAAAGAAATTTTGGTGAAAATCGGACGAAAACTATGGCCGTAAAGTGTTCCGGAAAAAAATGCTACGGACGGCCGGCCGGCACCAGAGACAAAGTTGAGATCGGTAAAGACCAATATTCGATTTTACCTACCGGGGTCTGGAAGACCCTTCCCAAAAACCCGACGTCGAGGGTATCGCAATAACTTCTTTAAGGAAGTTAATATCTTGGCTGCTCAATGGACATTTCTTAGCAGTTAGCTGTCATCACAAAAAGCCTCAAAAGGAGCGATCCTTTATAGGAATCTATCCGTCAAGTTGGCTCGGGTTTCAGAGCTAAGGAGCAATGAGAAGAATTAGAATGTAAGGAAAGCCCTTTGCCTTTCAATCATTATGCCACATTTCCAGAAGTAGCTGACCAGAAGGGCACAATTCTCAAGTAGACATGCCAATTGCCTTGGAGTTCATCTAAGGACCAGCTGCGGCAGATCAGCAGGTTAAGAACATGGCCAACATCTTGGACGGTATGCTGATAGACACAATTTTCATAGGACCATGGACGAAAGACACACGAGGGTGCTCTGTCGATGATAGGACAGCTGGGCAGCACGAGACGTTTCCATTTGGAAAAGGAGGAAATGGCAGAGCACGTCCTTGCCCTCGCCTCCGATTGCCTCATTCGGCTGCCTCGCTTTAGTGGTGATGATCCATCCCACAAGTTTAATAAAAAAAAAAAATTTTTTTTTGCTATCATGCCTAAAGCATTTCGTTTATAGAACGTCTTGATAATGAGCGAGAAACGTCGACCAAATAAAACTAAATTAAAAAACAATTTATATTTCTGGCTGCGAAACTATTACCAAAAATAAAACCATCCAGCCATTCATCAACAAGTCTTTTTAAATTTATCAATAGAAATTACCTTCGATAGACGGTTACAGAAAAGAGTCTTGAAGACCCTTGGGTATAAAAATGATGGCCCCTCGTCTTCATCCATCCCGTGCGGTAAAATCTACCTAAAAAGTAAAAAATAAAAAAGCGTTATTGGCTTTGAAGAAAGCCTTTCAAAATGTGTCTGACCAGTCTAAACGGTCATCCACTTGCTTAATAAAAATGCCTCGGTCCGGGGCTGCTTATTCGGTTTCCCTTATTCGCAGCTGTCCTTCATATTTAAAGGAACGTTCGCTATCCGCCACCTGCGACCCGCCCAGTAGCTGAGGCTTAGCCTTGGGAAAAATTTGTATGGCCCTAAAAAGGGCTTGGTAGGGCCAAAGGGCCGTCGTTATTTCCGGCTGGAAAAGGCCGTCGTTACTTCCGGCTGGAAAAGGCCGTCGTTACATCCGGCTGGAAAAGGCCGTCGTTACATCCGGCTGGAAACAGCCTTGTCCTTAATACTAAATAAAGAAGTAATAAAAAAACCACCCCGTCCAAGAAGAAGCCTCAAAGTCTTATCGGACGATGGACTTTGTTAGGCTTCCCTTGGAAGAAGAAGCGTTACCTGGAAAAGCTGAGGAGCCCTGGTTTCTGCCTCGGTCTGCAGGCGGAGCTGGGGGTTGGGCCGGCTCAATTCCTGAAAAAGTCGACTGTTTTCCTTATCTTCCATCATTTTTAAGTAAATAAATTTAATTAAATTTAAATTTTTAAGTCGAATGGAAGGTTCAGGAGTTGAACAACTTTGAGTATATATTGAAACTTGTTAAGTATATAAAGTATATTTTATATATTATTTATATTTTATAAATTATAAAGAACCAAGTTACTATATACACTCAAAGGTCAAAAGCCGACTGGTTATCTAGGGACAAGGAGGAGGTTTCACGTGTGGTTCCCCAGTCCTGCCCTTCCTGATTGGCCGACGGGTTGTCAACGGACGAAATTTCTCCCCGCTCCTTCTATCGATATTTAGAAAACATAAACATATCTAATTTTTTTTTTTTTTTTTTTTTTTTTTTCAAATTTTGCCTTTGAAATGAGCGTTTCGCATGTTCATATAGGCAAATTTTGAGGGTAACTGGAGGAGCCTCAAAAGAAAGACTAAAAATTTTCAACGAACTATTCCCAACGAACTTTTACCGCCGGCAAAATGGCCCTTACTCCGATTTGGCCGAAAAAATTCTAAAAGATGCCTCTTTATGTGAATAGAACTGACATAAATTTCAAATCAAAAACCGAACGGTTTTCGAGAAAAACGGGTGGGTTTATACTTTTTTAGAAAAACCTCAATATCTCGAGAACTAATGATCCCACAGAGCCCAACTTTTTTTTAAACTATATAGCATCTAAAGACGCATCTTTGAGAATTTATTGACATTTTTCCAAAACTTTTAAGTGTGAAAAATTAATTATTATAAATTTTAAGGTGTCAAAAAAGTGGTTCCCGCAGGGGGGGCGACACCAAATTAATACAGATTTTAGAGGGACCTAAATATTCCTCTCATAATTTTTTCAGATTTTTTGAGGTGGTACTTCAGTATTTTATAAATTTTTTTCTGAATTTTAAGCTGTTTTTCGCAATAAAAAAGTGGTTCCCTCAGAGGGGGCGACACCAAATTAATACAGATTTTAGAAGGACCTGAAATGTACCTCTCATAATTTTTTCAGATTTTTCGGCTGACTACCGGCAGCGCCGAAGTGACTACCTGGATTGAAAAATTATTGCCAACTGCGCCAGGAGTCCTATCAGATAATGTCTTGGGCTCTAAGCCTATGGACCAACTGCGCCGAACAAAGAAATAAACAATAGAAGTATCTAACGAGCGCAACCTCGCGAGGAAAAAAATTAACCCCCAGAGGTATCTAACGAGTGCATCCTCGCGAGAGGGAAAAATTAACCCCCTAGAGGTATCTTACGATCGCATCCTCGCGAGAGGAAAAAAATTAACCCCCTAGTGGTATCCAACGAGCGCATCCTACGCTACCTCGTTCCTAGATTCCTTAGGTACAGTCATTTTTTTTTTTTTTTCCATTTGTAATCATTAAGGCCGGCTGAAAACTGCCTATGTTTCGTTTTCCCCAAAATAAATAATTTCGGCGCAGTTGGTATGCGGCGCAGTTGGTATCGGTAATGACAGCGGATTAGGGTACCCTTGGAGTCCCGACGCAGTTGGCCTTTTTTCGGCGCAGTTGGATAGAGCCCGATTTTTCGAGGTGGTGCTTCAGTATTTATAACTTTTTTTCTGAATTTAAGGAGTTTTTCGCAATAAAAAAGTGAGCGGTGAAGTTAAAAATTAATTTTACTTCATAAAAAAAAATTACATGTGAAAAATTACAATAACATATTACAGATGTTTCATTGAATATGAGCCGATTCGACGAGTATCATTGGTATAAAAAAGGTATTGCTGTGAATGTGCAAATGGCCTACGGACGGTAGGGTGCTGCTCGCTTCTCGCACGTTGCTGCAGTGATTTGGTACTTGTCGTACGGCAGATATAAGTCTCAAGTCGTTCAATCAGCGTCAATTACCTTTTTATACCAAAGATACTCGTCGAATCGGCTCATATTCAATGAAACATCTGTAAAATGTTATTGTAATTTTTCACATGTAATTTTTTTTTTATGAAGTAAAATTAATTTTTAACTTCACCGCTCACTTTTTTATTGCGAAAAACTCCTTAAAATTCAGAAAAAAAGTTATAAAATACTGAAGCACCACCTCGAAAATCTGAAAAAATTATGAGAGTACATTTTAGGTCCCTCTAAAATCTGTATTGATTTGGTGTCGCCCCCTCTGAGGAACCACTTTTTATTGCGAAAAACAGCTTAAAATTCAGAAAAAAATTTATAAAATACCTACTGAAGTACCACCTCAAAAAATCTGAAAAATTATGAGAGGAATATTTTAGGTCCCTAAAATCTGTATTAATTTGGTGTCGCCCCCCCTGCGGGAACCACTTTTTTTGACCCCTTAAAATTATAAAATTAATTTTTCACACTTAAAAGCTTTGGAAAAATTTCAAATAATTCTCAAAGATGCGTCTTTAGATGCTAAATAGTTTACAAAAAGCTGGGCTCTGTGGGATCATTAGTTCTCGAGATATTGAGGTTTTTCTAAAAAAGTATAAACCCGTTTTTCTCGAAAACCGTTCGGTTTTTTGATCTGAAATTTATGTCAGTTCTTATTCACATAAAGAGGAATCTTTTAGAATTTTTTCGGCCAAATCGGAGTAAGGGCCATTTTGCCCCCCTTATCCCGCTATAGCCTTTTTAAATTTCAAACAGACATATCTCCGCCATTTTTTCGAAATTCAAAATCGCCCTCGTTACATTCTTCTTCACCGGCTAAAGAAATTTGGTGAAAATCGGACGAAAACTATGGCCGTAAAGTGTTCCGGAAAAAATGCTACGGACGGCCGGCCGGCACCAGAGACAAAGTTGAGATCGGTAAAGACCAATATTCGATTTTAACCTACCGGGGTCTGGAAGACCCTCCCCAAAAACCCGACGTCGAGGGTATCGCAATAACTTCTTTAAGGAAGTTAATATCTTGGCTGCTCAATGGACATTCTTAGCAGTTAGCTGTCATCACAAAAAGCCTCAAAAGGCGATCCTTATAGGAATCTATCCGTCAAGTTGCTCGGGTTTCAGAGCTAAGGAGCAATGAGAAGAATTAGAATGTAAGGAAAGCCCTTTGCCTTTCATCATTATGCCACATTTCCAGAAGTAGCTGACCAGAAGGGC
>JACGAQ010000892.1:0-82660 GCA_014119065.1 Orius insidiosus | reverse complement strand
ACGACAAATGCTCCGGGGCTTCCTTCCCCTATCTCGCATCTCATCACATTCGCGGAAGGTGGATAGGGTGAAGAGAAAGTCCCCTTGTCTGCAACATTGCGAAAAACCGTCCAGATTATAGAATTCCCTCATGAAAAGATGTCGGGCTCAATTTGCTTCGACAAAATCGCGTAATAGAAAAAACATAATAACGGGTAAAATTTTTTTTTTTTAACCTGGGGATATAATGGCCCGAGATTGATTCTCCAGGAAAATTACCCTCCCGGCAAACATGATAAATGGATTTTAACGTAAGATCGTGTCAATATTTCCGTTTTGTAGATTAAAAATTATGAAAAATTTTACCGGATTAGCAATCTTTATTTAATCTGTCAGAAAAAAAAAGAGAAAACAATTAAAATAATCGTAATAATAGCTTTGTTCCAACCGCAGTTTGAAACTGGTTTGAAACTCCTGAGTAGGCGTAGAAGGATTTTAATGTCGAATTGACGTCAGAGACTTAGGATTTGACGGACCAACGATATGAACGACGTCTAAGTTGACGTCCAAATCCTTCTGCGCATGCTCCAGGAGTTTCAAACTACGGTTGGAACAAAGCTAATATTACGATTATCTACTATTATAATCGATGATGTCCACGTGGAGGTGATGAATCAATGTATTTTTTGCTGCCTTGTGAAAGTACGTATTTCAGTTCGAAACGTCGGATACCTGCGTTTATTTAGGTAATTCCATTTCTTGGTAACATCTAAGTAATATACAGGCAGGAGGAATGATTGTACGATTTTACTTGCACCCGAAGCCATGCCATTTTCTACTTAATAAAAAAAGCCTTGTGGTTTTTTTTCGTCACGAGGTATGCGTACGTTTTGTCCCGTCTTTTATCCAAATTGAATCTCATCACCCTCCCCCGTCCATTCGCTTTCCCCCACCCACCTTCCGACGTACCACGACAAAAATTTTCCGTATTGTCTTATTGCTTCTCCGTTATTGGTCTCCGGGCGGAATTGTCTCAAACACGAGTTTTATTTGTTTGCCTCGCGAGTTATTTACATTTTTCTGAATATTAAAACGTTTTGTAAAAAAAATGGCTTTTCGCTTTTGCAATTTATTTTTTTAAACAAGATCTCTTACCTGTAAAAGAACGGAAATGGCGACGATTCCCTGAGCTCGATGAACCGCCTCAGAAAAATTTGAGTACAGTTGCGAATTGAAACCAAATATTTGAATCTAGACAAACAAAAAATTTCATAAAAACCTGTGAACAACAATTAATATAAAAAGCAAAAAATTAGTCACAGATTTGAGGTATTTATCTAAATTTTCCAACACTTCTTTCATATTTTACTAAGAACAACACTAGGAACTAGAAATATTTTGAGGAGTCTCTCTTTTACCAGGAACCCCATTTTTTGCTAGTTTTCCTCGGTTTTTCGCTAAGAATGCAGTTTTTAAGAGTATTATTTTGTATTTTGACAGAAAATCCCTTTTCACAGGTTTTCAGTAGTTTTTCTGGGCTTTTTGACAGGGGAAGTAGGGAAAGTAGTGTCATGAGTTATCGAGTGGATTACATTTAAAATATCGAATAGTTACACACAGGCGAAGTAGTTCCTTTCGCAAGTTTTATGTCGGACAATTAATTTTGGCAATCATTCTTTTTTTATTTTTTAAATGAGGTCATTACACTCCAGGAAAAGCGTCGGTCATTCTGGCACACGCCCAAAAAACCCCTTCACCATTTTTGTCTAAAAGGAAATATAAATAAATTTTTTTTACAATAACTCCTGTATGATATTTTAAACAATTTATTTAAAAATAAATTTCTTTTTATCCTAAACACTTGATGCTATCGTGAGGTGTCCTTTACTTACTGTATCGCCCGGAAGGGTTAGATCTGACATGTTTACTAACATTTTATGTGTCTGTTTACACGTAGAAGACCCCTCGATTGTTTGAGGATCGATAAAACGAAAAAAGTTTTATTTGAAAATTTCATGCTTGATTGAGATTTTATCAAACTCGGTAAAATTATCTTTTTAAAAATTTTTCAGGTAAAAAAACTCTTCCCCTTCAATCTTATATGGCCAAGATTAAACACCCTTATTTTACCCTATTACCGGATGACAATCTGTTAAGTTTTAAACACTTTTTTCTTAGCCCTCTTTTCCTTCCGTGTCTTTTAAAAACTCTCCGATATAAAAGGACGAGTTGTAATTGGCAGCTTAACTTTTATACTTTTACTTTCAAAAAAAAATTTGCAGTAAAAAAATATCGGAAAAAAGATATGAATCAGAATATTAGTGAAACAGAGGAAACTCATTTCCCTAGGTAGGTTGTAAAAAAAAGTAATAACAGTTTTTTTTTCCTAGAAAAAATAATTTACTCATATTGAAAAATGTATGAGTTTTGAAATATAAATTTTAACGCTTTTTTTTCTATAATTGAAAAAAAAAAAATTTTTTTTCTGGACAAAGATTTATGAATATTGAGAAAGTGGGTATAATAAATGTTAGGATAAAAAAAGGTTGGGGAAGGAAAACCTGCAGTAATTCTGTCGTTTCTTTCAACAGCCTCTTAAGTTTATTGCCGGAATCTTTTATTGTGGAAGTTTTTTTAGGTTGAAAAGCCGTATATTCTCCTGATGGAAGGGTCAATTCGACTACAATAACTGAATAAGGACTAATTAAAGCGTTTATTTTTTCTTTTTAAGAAAGGAATTGAGAAAAAAAAATTAAGCAATTAGCTTCAGGATCATTGATCTCAAAGTGAAAGGAAAGAAAGGATAGGAAAGAAAGGGGGAAAAAAACTCTTTTCAATCTTTTCACAAATAAAGATTAATTAATTCTCTTGTGATTGAGAAAGTGAAGATTTTTTAAACCGCCTTTTATGATCCATTAAGGATATAAAATATAACAAACTGCAATATTATTAATTTAAATGTTTATTGGTTAGAGTTCACCAATGCCGATAGTTCAGTCGGTAGAGCCTTTTCAACTTAAACTTTAACTTAAACTTTTTAAATTCAAAAATACTTCCCCTCCTTTACACTTTACCCTTTAGTCTCCCCTTTATACTCGCCCTCCCTTCCCTCCGTTATGATTCCCCCTCCTTAATACTTCCCCTCCTATATCTATTTAAGAAAGTTTAGGTTGGAAGCTCTTTTAACTAGTACGTATGTTTGCCCGAAGCTCCCACTCGAAAACGGATGATCCTATCGATAATTGGTCCTAACGTCCTGAGAGGACGCAGATAAGACGATTTATTTCAAAATACTTTTTTTTTTCATTCAACCTATCCTTTTTTTATGACTAAAAAGCTGATTTTTTTTACCTCCGCTGGAAACGTGTGACCGTTGATAGTGTGTTCGGACCCCGTTTGGTCATCGAGGCCGTAATGTATATGAATATGGTGGAGCTGATATTTATAGGAAAGTGGTCCACCTGTAAAATTGACATGTTGCTTCGTCGAGTTGTCTACTCTGAATAATACGCTATGGCCTGTGTTCGTCAACAGGCCGTTCACCTAAAAGAAAAATCAAGATTTCGATTATAAAACATCAAATAACAATCTATGAGGTTTTTTTTTTGTAGGCACAAAGGAATTGAGTTATAGCGTGCAGAGGCCAAGGTGAAAAATGGGTGCAATAAATTAGAAAATGCCCTTTACCCCTCTTCACCGTTTTTCTTGAAGAAAAGCGCTTTTCATTACCTCGAAGAGAATAAGGGATGGGCGATAAACAAGAACTTACTCTATGTTTGTCCATATGAAGAGGTCGTAGATTAGGATCGAACAGAAGTTTATTCGGTTCGAGATTAACCGGGGATTGTCTCCTTCCCTTCGTACATAAACTCCAATCCGGGTTAATGAGTCCCCAAAACGCAGGTCCTGGAACAAAATGTTTTTGTTTAAATTTTTGTATATTGATACATTTTTAGCCAACTGAAAGGATTATTTTTCTTTTTTTTAGCAATAGTCCCTTTCGGACACAATCCATGCGGGTTGAAACCACGTCTTAACAAAACGTAGGGACAAAGGACTGCCAGCTTTACAACACCCGGGACAATCCGTCTTCCTCTTTCTCGGCACCCTTTTCACCCTTTTCTGTCCCTTTACACCCTCCAACGGGCTATCCAATTCCTTCCCCGCCACCACGACCGCAGTTGACAAACTTTAAGGCCTCGGTGAACTAAAAAAAGGGACAAGGGTCACTTTGACGGTTTTCTACCGATTGACCCTCTTTTGGGGAAGACGTATTTTTATAGCGATGATTTTTAAATAAAGTCAAACACTAACCATACTGAGGTAAGTGCATTAACTTTTGTGACGCCTTAGGGAGGTTTACTCGTTTCCAAACCCGGCACTTTTTTTTTTTCAGTTCCGTGCACCTTTTCGGGTTCATCTACTAAACAAATCTACCCGTAGGCGTTCGTTTATTTGAAAGGAGACCCCGGGCACCCCTAGAGAAATTCAATTCTACTTCCTTATTTATTATATTCAAAAAAACAAGGGGAGTCCCTACACCAGAAATATTCTAAGTGGCCTACATTCTTAAATTTTCTATAAATCAATGAAAAAGCTTGAATACGAATAATCCTATCGGGTCCGTTCTAGGCTTGCGAAATTCGAAAAATGCCAACAGTATTTGCAAGATGACAATAAAGAAAGATTTGTGATAATTTCGGCCGTGAGGTGACGGACGGACGGCATCACAGACAACCTCTGGTTCGGTAAAGATCGCAAAATCCCGGAATAGCCCATTCCAATCAATTAACAACATAGATTTAGTTCGATTGAACCATTTCTTGGAAGCCATCACATGTGGTAAGGAATTCATCAAGGGAGGTTCTTCGTTCGCGTGTTAAGACCCAACTAAAACCGAGCGCCGTTCGAGTAGACTTATTGCTCTCCCGGGCATAAATTAGCCAGGACAAGATACAAACCCTCAGAGCACGTCAGAACCCCCTCCCTACTTTTCCGAACTACACCCACAAACAGATAAACCCCTCCCTCGGAGTAACCCTCAGCGATGAATTTAAACGGCACTAAATTTTCACCCGATTATCTTTCAAGCGAGGAAGCTCATTGTTAGACTTAACCGTTGAAAAATAACCGTCTCAAAAAGCCCCGAGGATAGCGTGCCCTCGCATAAGAAACCCCGATGAGGACAAGGCCTAACACAAAATAATTAACCGAGATCTTCTTATCTTGTTCTTATTCATCGAAAAATCAATGCTCAACATATTCCCGCTCCTTTTACACTTTTAATTTCTTTTAAAAACAAGTTCGTGATGTTTGATTTAGAACTTCTTTCCCTCGTTCATTAAGATGAAAAACAAAGAAATCACGCAATAATAGATCTTACGAAAGAACCTCCATACGTGTAAAACATTTATTTAATTTTTTTTCGGACATTGTTTTTTGTATAATAGGGGAGACCGGGGCAGGTTGATACGCGGGGTAGGTTGATACAGTGTGTCCTGGGCGCGAAGTTTTATTACGCACCAAAATCATGTAAACAAATTGTCTAGAACGTTCTCCTCGACTTGCCCGCGCGCGCTCGGCACCCCACGCCTTTTACCCCACCCTTGATAAGAGAATAACTGTTTTTCACCCTTCGGAGTAATTTATTTTGATCCGCTTTGAGTGAATTTTTCAGCATCTTAAGCATTTCGGATCGTTTTCAAATTTGTATTTTTGGATTCAACAAAGAAAGGCAAGTAGAATCTGTTTTATTATTTTAAAATATTAGTTTTTTATGATAGTTTTTAAATAATAACTAGTTGAATTCCTGACGGGGCACTTTGATACAAATATCGTGGGGCAGGTTGATACGGTCACCATGCTGTATCAACCGCATGGTGAACCGGATCCGGTGTCAAAAAAGAAAAATAAAGTGTCAAAAAGATTCAAAAAGCTGATAGTGAATCAGAAGATGAAGATTCTCTCTGCCTTGTTTGCCTTAAGGCCTTTTCAAAATCAAAACCTAGGCAACAATGGATACAATGTTTAGAATGTAAAAAATGGGCTCACGTCGAATGCGGAAACGACGATCCGATGTATACTTGCAAAAATTGTGAGTCGGATATCGAATTACATTTAGATAGTGATTGAAAAGTACGTTATTTTTAAAAATAAACTATTTAAAAATTACTTTTAGTTTTGTATCATCCTACCCCAGCCATGTATCATCTCGCCCCGCATACGGGCATTTTGATACAAATTGAAAATTTTTTTTAAACTGAAAAATAATCTAAAAAGCAAAATTTTTTTAAGTTGATAAATTTTTGGGTGGTATATGAACGTTTACTTAATGTTAATAAATTTTTTCGAAATTTTTTTTACCATAAGGAAAATTTTTAAAATTCAAAAACTCAAAAGTGTATCGTTTAGCCCCGGTCTCCCTAATTATGTCTTTAAAAATAGTTTTAACACTGTTTTACACTGTTTTATCTTTTTTTCTTTTCCGTCGTTTTCGATTTATAGATTGCTTTATTTTAATGAACTTTCGAGCAGTTTTTTGTCTTTATTTATTGGACATGCCATTGCAAACTTATTTTTGACTGTTTTAACTCTGGTTTTACCCTTATCGACTCTACCTTAAAAAAATTTAATTTCCTTGAGTTGAATGCTGATATTGAAAGATGAGATTTTAACTCAAATATAATAATTTCTAAAAAAAAAAATTTGAACCCTCAAAAAATGATCATTTTTGACTATATGTTTTTTTATCATCCTTGGTAGTTGATTCATTCAATTCAAAGAATTGAACCTCCCAGCCTTGCCCTCAGTCTCAGTCTTATCCTACTTTTTCCTCCTTAATCCGTTAGTGAATTTTCTTAAAACTTTTTGTTTCAAGTCTATATTTTAAAAAAGTGAATAAACAAACGTAAAAAAGAGAGTGAAATTGAAATCCTAATTGGTTTATTATTTAAAAAAAAAATTTTTTTTTTGCTGAAAAGAAATTTTTAACGATGAATAGGGACTGGTAAGAGGTCGAACATTAATTGGTGCTCCTCATCCCAAGTGGATTTGAAAGTTTACAAACAAAAAAAAAATCTCCTAATACGGTTTTTGTATTAATACACAAAACTTAAGCTTTGGGATGAGTTTGAAAAAAAAAATTGTTCGAGAGGCTTGAAAGAGAGTTGAAAAAAAGCCTTTCCGACATGGGCAATTCCACCTTCTGTAATTAACTCTCAGAATTGGACTGGTTAATTACGAAAGGTCCTCGAGGAGAGTTGGTAACTTCATGTAGCGGAACATTTCGACATCGTATCTTCAACAACCCCTACGCCTACTTTCCACCCCCACCCATTTACTTTCAGAGTTAATTGTCTTCCTTAATTGTTCAGACAGAAACGCATGCACCGAGATAAGTGGCCTCAAACAATTTTTAAAACATTTAAAAAAAATTCCTCAACTTTTTAACCTACTTTTGGTGAAAAGGGAGGAAGGTATTTGTCTCTTCGGGGAGTCAGGATTTCCTTGACTGGAGTCGACAATGGAGGTTAGGAAGCCTGAACACTTATCACCCAGATAAAAAACTCTTTTTCTCTCTATTCCTCTCTTTTATTTTAAATGCTTTCTAAATAGGTATTTCTATTCAAAAACGCTTTTTTATTTTACTAACAATGGCCAACGGTCGGTTTTGACCTCTTTTGACCTTTTGTGAGCTTTTTTTTGCCTCTAAGAATATTACTTTTGAATTACTCCCTCAGGTTATTTCAGGTTTTATAAGCCGTCAAATAAAAATTTTTTTTTGAAAAGTCATGAGAGAGAAAAACACAAAGGAAATTTTTTTTAAACTGTCTAATCCTTCTTGAGGGGAAAAAAGGAATTTATTGGTACCACTTTATGTAGGCTTTATTATTTACTTTTAACGTTCTCAAAACGAAGATATTGTGATACCTGAACAGGTTTTGCAAAAAGTTTTTAAAATTATTTAAAATAACCCGTTTTTAACGAATCTCTCTAAATTTTATTAATTAATTAATTAATTTTTTTACGATCTTTGAAAAAAAAATTCTTAAAAGATCGTAAAAAACATAGTTTTTTGCCAAAATTATAAACTAAATACGATTTTTTATATGCCAAATGACTATTGCTTTTTCACCTCCGTTCTATTGGTTTATTTTCCCCTCGCCGAACCAGACCAAAAAGTTAAAAAAAGATTCATAGAAGTTTTTTTTCCTGAAAATAGAACAGAAAAAGAAAAAAAGTAACGTCGTTGTTCATTTTCTTAAGAACGAAAAACGTTTAATAAAGCTCATCCGAGTTAAAACCCCTATTACGTTCTTCATCTCTGTTATCTTCCTAATACCGAGTTTAGGATTACCTCTGGAGAGCCTAATTGGCTGGAAAGTGTTATTTACTAATTACCTCTCAAAACAATTAACATTGTCCGTACTTGGAGAAAAACGTCTCGGGGCGACTCGTCTTTAATTAATCTTTAACTTTTTTTTAATTCTCCTTCGCCCTCTCAATGAAAAAAAATTTTTTGATGACTTAATAAGAAAGATTGAAAAAAATGGAAAATCGTCGAGAGCAAGATGAACTTTTAGTTAGTGTAATATTAAGTGCTCTTCCGAGTTTTCCAATTGATTAAAAACCGTAATTTAATGGGACGGAAAAAAGTGATAAGGGATTTTTAGCGGTATTGAGGGATCGAATCGCTTTTAACAGCCTCGGTAGATAAAACCTGGAAATAAAACCCTCACGAAGATTAAGTATCGCGGCATTTTCAATCAATGTAAAAAAAAAAACGCATAGAAAATGAATAAAAATAAAAGAAGATTAAACGTTAGAATGACTCAAAAACCAATGGTCTTTAGGACCATTTAGGTTGAATATCACCGGGCGAACCACGTTTTTTCCGCCAAAACGGGCACGAACTACCGGCTACCCCATGATTTTATTCGGTTATTTTACACAGTCTGGATATCTGGATATCGGATATCTTCCTTAAAGAGAAAGAACAATATAGGAGGGGAAGTACCAAGGAGGGGGAAGTTTAAGGAGGCGGAAGTACAATGGAGGGGAAGAATAAATTCAAGTATTTAGAAACATTTTTTTTTTCCGAAAAATTTTCCAAGTTTTTCTTAGGTAGAAATAATGGGCTTACGGCACAAGGAATGCCCTTCCGCAAAGTGTGGAGGTGTCAAATTATTTCTTCCTACTAAAAAAATCATTTTTTTTCTCAACGGTTCGGCCGCAGCGCAGTTTTTAAAATTTCAACTGACATCGCCAACTTTAATTTCTTCTTCAACTATTCATGAAGGTTGTGTGATTTGGTGAAAATCGGGAGAAAATTGTGTGCATAGAGGTTTATTTAAAATACAAACCAGAAAATACTGTTTTTCTAGTAAATTTTTAAAAAATTTATGAAAAAAGACGACGAAAGAAGATCTCTGTAATATGCGTTATTTCATTTATTTAATTTTAATTAATTTCGAGTCTTGCGAGTGTCCTTAAAACCTCGCTTTTCCTCTCGAACTTCTAAGCGGCATTTCTCTCAGAATTTATCGGATACGAGAAGTTCGCGAGGCTCGAGGGTAAAAGACAAGGGAAAGCGGGACGTTTTCCGAGGGTTATTAAACACCTGAGCCCGCAATAACAGTTGAGGTCTCCCCCATTCTCACTTTCTAATTTCACAATTATCACGAGGGCCTCGGATATTACACGACGTCAGCTTGCAGCCTTCTATAATTAGTCGAAAACCTACCGCCTTAAAGCCCTTCAGACGTGATTTATAATATCTGACTGTTTATATTAAACCCTTGTTATCAAAATCGTTTTTTATGCTCTAACATCCATTCATAAACTCTTCCTAGCTCTTGTGTTTAATTTGCGTTTTAATTTATCGCCTCCCTTATTGAATCCGAAATCTTATAAAGAAAACTAAATTTTCATTTCAAAATTTCTACGTTCTTATAGCTACATTTAAAAAATAAGACCCTTATTTATAAACTTTCTCTCTTTTCTACTTGAAATCTATCCGAGAAACCGACCTGTTTCTTGAAATAAAAGGATTTTCAGATTTCTTGTTTTTCAAGGAAGCTATGAGGTACTTTAAGAAGTCCTCGGGCTTTTTCATTGGCTGATGATTATCTTACCTAAGTTAAGGAAAGGAAAAGGGATTCAAGGCTTTTGGTTAAGGAACAAATACCTTAAAAATAAATTAATGTTTTTTAAGCAATGCATAGGTAATTAAAGAAGTAATTAGTGGCGTTTAGAAGCACGGCGACCACAAGAGGTTTCTTCTAGTATTTATTAGAAGGTTCGTCGGAAAATTTGAGAGGGAAGCTCCAAAATCCTGGATTAATTTAACGTCCAACCTGTTGATTCGCTTTTCCGAAAGGTTTAGTGGAGCGTTAATATATGAATTTTTGATTAGACAGCCTCCGGGAAACATGTTTGTTGTCTCGTCCCCTCCTCCCGTCGAACGAGATCCCTCTTTTTTGTGCAATCTAAACTATAAATATTTTATTACCCCTATATTCCGATTTAATAAATTACTGAAATTTTATTGCATTGATAGCGAGAAACCACAACTTTTAAGTGTTGGTTTTCATAGTGTTTTAAATAAAAAAAAACTCTTTCAATTATGGAAAACGGAACGGTATCTATGAAATCGAGGAAAAGTGGAGGATGACCGATGGGGAAGTACCGAGGATCAGAGTATAGGGCATAATTATAATTATAATCGTAATCATACTTTTATTTGAATATAGATATGATTATGATTAAGAATTTGATTTCGTCTAATTTGTAGGAAATTTAATCACCTTTCTTTTTCTGTAACACAATTTTTGGCTACGACGTACCGTTTTGAAGACACAGGCGAAACCGCGAGTCACGCTCCATCGCCCCGAAGTCAAAATTTTTTTTTCGTTTTTACACTGTTTTTCGCCGTCGAGTATCTCGGGCGCCGTTGGTCGTACACACAATTCTATTGAACCATTTATAGGAAATTTAGTCAGCTTTATTTTTTGACTTATATATTTTTTGGCTAAGACTTACGGTTTTGGAGATACAAGCGAAAAACGGGAAAACCGTTTAAGCTGTTATTGTTAAAGAGTATTTTCCCTAATTATCCTGATACAAAAAAATCTATCAAAATCGACATCCCGGTTTTACCCTACTTTCCCCTATTTTTTTTTCTTCCTAAGGAAAGTTGGTCAAGTTTGAAAATCTCGTCCGCTTTTCTCCAGAAAATCGGGGAAAAACAAAGTCAAGAGGGCACGATGTTATTTTAGAGTTTGTGTAATATTCTTAGAAAAATACGAGGTCTCGAGGACAGATGTCACTAAAGACCCGGCTACTGGAAAACATTTCTTCGGCCTCCGTTACCCCTTATAGAACCGAAAACAGTATTATGTATAACATTTTATACCACCTTCTACACTGCGTACAAAACGACCTAGATTTTTTTTTATCCGGGAAAGTCTGAGGTCAACTTCTGCAGGACGTCGATTTTGAAAATGAGCCTCAAGGACCGTAACAAAAAAGCAATTCATTCTATAAGTTCAATGAGTAAAAGAACCGTTTCGAAAATCATCGAAATAAAAGTCATAAATGCGAAGGCCCTATACATTTCTGAAAGAAACGAGGGAAGGGGCCATAAAGATAAATATGTGAAGCCCAGAGAGTAGAGCATGCGAAAGAAATATGGGAAAAGACCATTAGCTTATTAGAGTTTTCCACTAAACCTCGACATACCTACAAGAAAACATTTTTTATGTTATTTTTTAAAATAAATTGATGATAAATATATGGGAGGACATCAATCAAGATGTGTATCTGGTTAGATTTTTAATTGGCCGAGCGAGAAATTTATGACTTGCCCATTCCGAAACGAATTCCGACCCCTTCTATTTGTTTTTCTAGATTGCAATTCATATACAGGCCACAATTGATTTGATCTCCGTTTAATTTGCGTTCGCGATGAAATAAATGATTTTCTCCCCCTTTCAGTATTTTTGAATAAAAGCCGAGAGAAGTAAAAATAACCACGAGGAAGGAAAATAGCGGCGAGGAGGAAAAAAAAAATTCACTATTATAAAGCCTCGGGGGTTAGGAGGACAATGGGTTAGAAAGAGGCCATTTTCGGCGAGCCAAACATGATAGGATGTTTTCCCACCCCTATTGTACTCGACTCCTGAGAGGATTACTTACGAGTATACTCTCGGATCGTAAAACAGTTGACTGTTGCGTTCCTTGGAAAATGTCAAATCAAAAACCTCGTTAAAATAGAACCACTTTTTAGAAAACAGGGATATACTTTTAAGGGTTGAACGTTCTTTGAAATTTCCTTGTCCTAGAAAAAGCGAAGTGTACTCTCTCTGAATATTAATTATAATTTTATCCAGCTCTGACGTCAAAAAGGCTTTCTAGCGTTTTAACTGTTGGTTACCTGCTACATAATGTTTGCATCTAAAATCTGTGTTTTTACCTCTTATTGGTTTTCAGAGAATAAATAAACGAATTTAATACAAAAAGAGAGATTTTCATTTCCTCAAATAGAAGTTAATTGATACTCTCCAGTGCAAAATTTCGTTATTTAAAAATAGGCTTTTCAAACCAGGCATGTAAGATACAAACGAACACAAAATTCTTATAAAATTTAAATCTCCTTTTTTTCTTGCTCCAACTTAATTCTGAAAAGACAAGAAAAAATGTTTCGAGAGAGGGAAAAAAAAGGGGGGGAGAAACAATCACGCGGTAAAATATGCCCGACGATATATCGTCGGGATGACAGCCCTCCACGGGCGGACCATATTGCTTGGAGACAATGCTATTACACTCACACTATACAACCTACACTATCTCACTCTTAAAACGGAAGAAAAGGGGGACTAAACCACTCTCGGTCTAACCAATAAAATACAATCACCTTATAACAGTTTACATAAAAATAGAATGCTCCCTCATTTGTCAGTTTTAAGAGAAGTTTAGAAAACACCGGTTTCTAAGTATGCCCTTAGGAGCGCTAGAAAACTTTTTTTTTTTTTTCGTGTGCTACCACCTATTTGGAATTTATTTTGAATTCCTTAATACCCACTACATTTTTATATCTTTATTTTTATGTAAGATTTTATTTTATTCTGCTAAATTAATTGATTCAGGATTTTACTAAATCTAAAAGAAAAATATATTAACAGTAGGTAACCCTGAAAATAATAATAATAATAATAAAATATCACCTAATGGTTTTTTTTATCAAAGAATTAACCAATAATAGAGGAAGAAATGACTGTGATAACGGGTATCTTACGACGCGTTTCGGCTTAAAAAGCCTCGTCAGGTGAGCTATTCCCTCTCTCACAATCATTTCTATCTTTTCACTGTGAACCCATCTTCGAGAGATTTAGTGGAAACAGCGGGAAGCCGGATACAAACCGTTTCCATAAAGCTCACCATCTCTCGGAGATAAGTTCACAGTGAAAAGATAGAAATGTATGTGAGAGAGGGAATAGCTCACCTGACGAGGCTTTTTAAGCCGAAACGCGTCGTGAGATACCCGTTATCACAGTCATTTCTTCCTCTATTATTGGTTAATTGTTTGATAATAAAATCAATCCTTAGCGGACGATAAGATGCAATATAAATTATGATGTAAATAGGTTTTTTTGGATTTTCCCACCTCTTTTAATAAATTATCTAAAAACAATTTTTACCGAATTTTAGATGTTTTTTTTTCTTAAACCTAACTCCTTTTTGAAATTTTTTTTACGGTTTCCTCATTTTTTGAGCAGAGAAATCTCCTTTTGAATTTTTAGATTTTTTTACCCAGCATAATCAATTCTAATTTGCTTTCGTCGCTCCAGTTGCCTAGAAATATTTGGCAAATCTGATAACAGTGAAATCTAGATTTATCATGTTATTGGAAATGCTCAGGATGCTATTTTTGTTTGTAAGTAATAAAACTAAAGAGATAAACTCAATCTGGAATCTCCTGTTTTTCGTGATGGCGCGATTGGAAAGCCCCACCCCTTAATTTGGCTAAGCTCAGGTCTGAAGATAAAGGGATGACGTGACACCGGCATATCACTTACGTTCGAGAAACTCCCTGCCCACGCCCACGCCGGCCAATTATTACATTCGAGCCGATCAGGGCCGTTTTGCTGATCGTGCAACCGTCGCTTCATCAGCCAATTACTTGTTTGTTCAACCCTAATTATAGAGGGGGCTTTGAGCCATTTTGAAGAGGAGTCAGCTTTTTTCATAAAGGAGAAGCTCATTAGGACTTCTCGCCCGATAACTTCATCGGCGGTAAGAAAATAAATGTCTTTCGCTAATTTATTAAGTATGGTTTTCTCGTTCAAGTAAAATGTAGAAAAAAAAATATCCTGGGAAAATTTCTGAAGTGCTATAAATCCTCCGAGTTACCCAACTCTTCAAAAAAGAGGGGGGGTGTGAGTGTGCAAGGGGCCCACTTCTTTAATCAGCATTATCCGAAAGGCTCAGTTGATTTGTCCGCCGACTATAGGAGTTTAGAGGAGGAGAGAGTTAGCAAACAAACTGAAGTCTAACAAGGGAGAGGGCGGCCGGGGAAAAAGGGGGAGACCGGGAATAGTAATGAAAGGTTGAGAGGCCCGAGAGTTTTTCTGACCGTGAACGAGCCTAAACTAGACTAAACTCTATCTGCTATGGATTTAGGGAAACACCACCAGGCTTAGGGGTAGAAAACTTTTAGTAATTGAAGGAACAACCAAAGAGAGTTGAGGGGGAGAAGAAAAAAAAATATAAATCTTTAAATATCATCGTAAACGGCATTATGCCGCTTGCGGCTTATTTTAGGACAACGATTTTGTAGTTCAATAACGGAAGAATAGGTGCGAGCAAAGTCCGAAAGGCTTTCATACATTAAAACACGGCAGAAATGCTCTCTACGTTAGTTTTTCAACCGGAATTTCAAATTTAAAAGATTCTGATCCAAAAATCTACCAAAATCACTTAGGTACCCTAATTAATTTATATGAGTAGGGGGGGGGGGGGGGTACATTGAAGTTATAATTTAAAATATGTTAATAAAAACAATGAATAAAATTTATAAAATTACCTGTTTAAAAATTAGTAAAATTATAAAATATGACCCACTTTTTCAGGGAAAAATCCCTAAAATAAAAGTTATAGGATAGGTAAATAAATTTATAAATTAAACATGTTTCAATATTTGTAACGATAATGACTGATAGTAAAGTTGATTCGGAAATTAAAGTTGACTAACTCATTACCACGTTGAAAATTTAAATTCGAAGAAGGCTGCAAAATTGACGCTTACATGGAACTAATGCAAGTTCACGAATTTAAAGAAATTTTCAATTTCTTTCACAAAAAAAGAAAAGAAAGAGAAAATGTTCTGAATGGAAAATAGTCTATAGGAACAAAGATTAAATATAAAATCGTTATCAAAAACGATCCGTGTAAAAAACACCCCGCCTCGCAAAAACCCTCTCTACAGCAGCCAGAAAAAGTTATGATATAAACTTCTACGCCCGTGGTCCCGTTTCAAAGCAAAAAAATTCTTAAATACTATATGGAGTATTAATAAAGAATAAAATTATCTCAGAATATAATTATAATTTATTTTTCATCATAATTTAACATTTATTTTTACTATGCTGGTGACTTGGTGTATACGTCACGGCATTTTCCGTTGATTCTAACTTGACCTTCGGGGCAGTTAAGTTTCGGCGCACGTATGATTTGTTGATCAATTTCCTGTATGGCAAATGCGTCTTCCAGCCCGGAAGAGAAGAAGGCACCCATGATGAACAATACCGTTTTTATATCCATTTTGAAATAAACACTAATTAATTTTGTAAGCCTTTGAAAACTTGTTTAATATTATCACCTTCCTATAACAATTGACTTTCAAATCGGCTGCTATGTAGGGAACCAAATTTTTACGGAAAATCAATTATTTTATGATTAACCTTGTAAATTTAGCCACGTAACCGAGAAATAAAGCATTAATAATAGATTTTAAACTAAATTTCGTCGCAAAAATATAAAAAAAAGAACAAATATGTTGATAAATAAAAAATTTATTAATCATACTGGTCACTTTCAGGCCAGGAGGATGTTAAAAGGAAAATTTAAGCAATATAATATGAAAGAGATTATGTTCTAGGATTTTTGTAGTTGATACGCTGAAATCGGGACGGAATTAATGTTTAAGCTTTATAATTGATACGCGGCCGATAATTTAAGTTAAATGAAAGAAGCAATTTTTTATATTGTGGTTGCATTTTATGAAAGTCCGTTTCAATTAGTTTTTAAGCTTTCAAAAAGTTTTTGAGGTAGAATAAGTGCGATTGGGTTCAAATTAGTTTCTTTGGCGCAATATTATTTTCTTCCCCGTCAGTAGTATAGAATTTTTTTTTAATTTCCTTGAAGAAGTTATTGTTTTACCCTCCTCATTGGGTTTTGGGGAAGGGTCTTCTAGACCCTGAAGGGTCAATTAGATTGTCTTCTAGACCCTGAAGGGTCAATTAGAATGCTTTGTATCAGTGATTGCCGTTATTTATCAAGCCCTGGAACGTCCTGGAACGCTTAAGAATTACTGTGTTATCACTGAGTTCCTAACTAATCACTAGTATACACCCATACACATACATACACATACCCCCCCCCCGTACTCACACATGACACTACGCCTTCATCTACGTATGTCTGAGTGTTTGAATCATAACGATTTTTCCCGAAGAACGCACAGCACGTCTTAACTACGTCCCTGTAAACAAACATTTCGCGATGCCGCCAAGGGAGCATTGAAAACGGGAGCACGGGCATCATGCTTCTCACATCATCGTACCTACCACTCGGGCGTATCGACTCTTCTCGCTCATTTGAGGGCGGGGAAGTTGATATCACAACTTTTTCCGGCTGATGTAAAAGGATTTTTGCGAGGCGGGGTGCTTTTTACACGGGGTGTTTTTTGTGGGGTGGATCTATACCGATATCAACTTTGTCTGTGGTTCCGGCCGGCCGTCCGTCCATTGCACTTTATTCCGGAATACTTGACGGCCACAGTTTCCACCTCCTCCAGGGGCCAGTCAAAGTGGGGAAATCACCCTAAAATTTCAGTTTTTTTCTTTTCTAACTTTTCTGTGTGTTAGGAAAATGGGTTAAATATTTTAAAAAACACTGGCTAAAATTAAACGGAAGCTCTGTGCAAAATTTTGAGTAAATCGGTGCTCTAGCAGAGGCTGTAGTCCTAGCTAACTGAACGGGAAGAAGACCACCCCTAAGGCGAAAAATCGTGTTTTCAGAGTTGTATATCTCGGCATCCTGTAAACCGATCGACCTGAAATTTTCAGAATTTACTCATATCAAATCAGGGAAGACCTGTGTAAAATTTGAAGTCGATCAGTAGACGGAGTGCTGAGATCCAGGTACCCGAAAAACGCAAATCGTGAAGGGAAGTAAACATACACTTCGTAGCTCGGTCGGGTTTTGCTTGGCGGGGCGGAACGCTACCACGCTCCTAGATTTTTAGCTACTCGTATACCTCACTTTCCCATAATCTGAATAATTTTTTATTTTTATTTTTAACACATGGCGTAAATGGTTATTTTGCAAAAGGGGGAGAAAAACACGAGCCGAACTTAAAACGAGATCTTTAGGAAAGGGCAATAAATAATTTAACTCTTGGCTAATAATCAAGGGCCCGGACCCCTCCCCTAATTACAGTGCACGAGAAATTGTTTAATTAACAAAAGTTTGCTCGCGGACTCTAAGGGGAAGGGGTTAAAAACTGTATTCCTTGTCTTGGATTACAAGACTTCTGAACCAATTTTTTTTCCCCGAATCTTTCTATTGTTCAAAAAGCGATTTTATAATGAAGGTGTAAATGTTAGGCTATAGTATAATTGCGGAAGCTCTCACTGGGTCTCGAGGTAGTGATGCCCAAGGGTCTACTCAATCTACCCACCCTCATGAATACCGCCCCCGAGGATACCGACAAACGACCCCCTTTCTTTACACCACAAGGAAACACCCTCCATATACAGTATTTTTGTTACTTTCACTATATATTTACAAACTCTAGATAGAAATGCTTATCGCAAGAGTAAAATTTTATTTAAAAAAGAAAGCATTGAGAAGAATTTGGTGAGGAAGAACCGATTTCAGCGTATCAACTACAAAAATCCTAGAACATAATCTCTTTCATATTATATTGCTTAAATTTTCCTTTTAACATCCTCCTGGCCTGAAAGTGACCAGTATGATTAATAAATTTTTATTTATCAACATATTTGTTCTTTTTTTTATATTTTTTGCGACGAAATTTAGTTTAAAATCTATTATTAATGCTTTATTTCTCGGTTACGTGGCTAAATTTACAAGGTTAATCATAAAATAATTGATTTTCCGTAAAATTTGGTTCCCTACATAAGCAGCCGATATTGAAATTAAAGTCAATTGTTATAGGAAGGTGTAATACTCGTATTAAACAAGTTTTCAAAGGCTTACAAAATTAATTAGTGTTATTTCAAAATGGATTTAAAAACGGTATTGTTCATCATGGGTGCCTTCTTCTCTTCCGGGCTGGAAGACGCATTTGCCATACAGGAAATTGATCAAGATATCATACGTGCGCCGATACTTAAGTGCCCCGAAGGTCAAGAAAGAATCAACGGAATTTGCCGTGACGTATACACCAAGTCACCAGCATAGTAAAAATAAATGTTAAATTATGATGAAAAATAAATTATAATTATATATTCTGAGATAATTTTATTCTTTATTAATACTCCATATAGTATTAAGAATTTTTGTGTAAAAAACGAAAATAAGTTTCTTTTTAGTAGGGAGACATTTCATATTTCCACCCTTTGCGAGAGGAACATCCCTTGGGCGAAAAGCCCATTATTTCTACCTTGATATTTATTTTGATTACTTTTACCTTTAAGCTAAACCTCATAGTTTTCAAAATGTTACACCCCTCTCTGCAAACTCACGAGCTCAAATCAGTATAGCCTTTTAATTTTTAGATCAATTTGGTGTTCCTAAAAACTTTTTACCATAACAAAAAAATTTAAATATATTTTTATAAAGTATAAAAACATTTTGAATGAAAAATGACGGGGGAAAGCTGAGCGAAATATGTATAATGTGAAATTATAATTTCTTCATACGTCCACTTACTTGACTAAAAGCCACTCTTGATATATGTTTTCCCAGAAAAACCAAAAACTCAAAAAGTCTTTGACAAACATAAACTTCGCTGAATCGATAAGATTATATTTAAGCTCAAACAGATAAATCCTTAAGTTCAATATACGTTCGGCTTTCCTTGTTTCCTTCCAGAGATGGGTTGGGGAAATCTTCAAATAACGGAAGCGATGTTTGCGCCGCAGAATCTTCGTTTAAGCTAATTTCGAGGAAAGCCTTTTGAGATATCCAGAGGGGACGGAATTAATGTTTAGCTTTATAATTGATACGCGGCCCATAATTTAAGTTAAATGAAAGAAGCAATTTTCTATATTGTGGTTGCATTTTATGAAAGTCCGTTTCAATTAGTTTTTAAGCTTTCAAAAAGTTTTTGAGGTAGAATAAGTGCGATTGGGTTCAAATTAGTTTCTTTGGCGCAATATTATTTTTCTTCTCCGTCAGTAGTATAGAATTTTTTTTAATTTCCTTGAAGAAGTTATTGTTTTACCCTCCTCATTGGGTTTTTGGGGAAGGGTCTTCTAGACCCTGAAGGGTCAATTAGATTATGGATCTATACCGATCTCAACTTTGTCTGTGGTTCCGGCCGGCCGTCCGTCCATTGCACTTTATTCCGGAATACTTGACGGCCACAGTTTCCACATTTTCACACAATTTCCTTTTTTGCGGGGGATTTTTGAATTTCGAAAAAATGCCGGAGATATTATATCTGTTTGAAAATTTGAAACTTCGCTGCGGATTATTTCAAGTAAGATTATTTTAACAAGAAGTGTATTATCAGCAATTATTGGAGCAATTGGGGGTATAAATCAAACCTCAACTCGAAAAATTATAGCATTCTCATCAATCAATCATATAGGATGAATAATATATGTACAACTTTCAATAATAACTTATGAGTACTGTATTTAACTGTATATTCAATAATAAATCCTATTACTGTACCGGCCGAACCATTGGTCTGACTTTCACCAAATTTTCACCAAAACTCTTTATATTTTTTAAGAATTTTGGTGTAAAAAAAAAATTTTTTTTTTAGTAGGGAGAAATTTCATTCTTCCACCCCCCCCCCCCCACCAGGCTCATCCATGGGCTATTGCCCTTATTTCTTCTACACGATCTAATTTTCTCTTCTTCAAAAACTAAAAAAAAAATAATAATAATCCGATTCCCGACAAATAAAAGACCGTCTTTCAAACTGTGTTAGTATTCACCTCTTGACTTCTCTTCCTTTTTTAAGAGAAAGAAGAGAGAAAAAAAAATTTTAAAATGTATAAGTCGAAGGGTTTGCCCGGAAATCAATTGAGTCGTGAAAATTATGGTTCCGATCGTGCGAAAATTTCGACTAAATACCAACCTCTATTGTGACCGGTAGCGACGATGGAAAAAGAGGGGTTGGGGGTAGCAAATGACCCGGTATTGTTGTCTGTCGGTTTTTACAAGTGTGGGCGGAGGTGACAATAGGAGGCCCCGCGTATTGTCCGCCCCTCGCCCCTGACTTGCTCAGCCGTTTTAACACGGAGGTAGGGGAAAAAATAGACACGTTTAACGGAGTAAATTTTCTAAAGGCAACATCGTGGACGATTAGGTAAATAGAAACGTCATGCATTATCGGGAAGTTTTACGGTTGATATAGGTGAGGTTTCCGCTTAGTTAATAGTCTGTCGAATATCACAAACGCATGGCCGAAGGTATCAACTGACAACAATGGATGACGGCTCCATCTATGCTCTGATGACATCGCAACACAAAACATGTGGGGGAATTGACATCATCTTGATTTACAAAGATTTTTTACAATAATTTTAGTCAATTAATTTTTAATTTTCTCAAAAAGTTCGGTTTTTGGGAAAAGAAAATTATTTTTACCGATCGCAAGGCTGTCTGTCTTTCTTGAACACTTCAGAGCCTCAATTTCCATCAGATTTTCACCAAATGTTTTGATAGAATCTTCCTTTTCTAGATATCTTGAAAATGTTGGGGAGATTTTTTTGAATTTTTCAACAATAATTGTTGAATACAGCACTTATTGTTGATCCTTGGGCTTTTTTAAATTGCTTTTTCTTGGTCAAAAAGGAGAAAAACTATTTAAGCTCTTCTAGGCCGAAAGAACGAAATAAATGATAGAAAAAGTTATTTCTAAAAAAAAAACTCTAAATTTGACATTTTTAAAGTTGTCCAATGAGGTCATATGAATAGTCAAATCAACTTGAAATTTTGCGTAGATTACGAATCTGAAATAAAAAATAGGGGTATTTATCTAAAATCACATAGTTAGAGTCACTCTGGGACACCCTGTACACCAAAATCAAAATTCGTTAACCAAAAAAAAGTGCTCCAATCGCAAAATTATCTAAATAAAAGAAGTTGTTTAAAATTAAGCGTAAAATCGATAAAATCATAAAAACATAGGGTTTTCTTAAAAAAAAAAAAAAAAAAAAAAAAAAAAAAAAAAAAAAAAAAAAAAAAAAAAAAAAAAAAAAAAAAAAGGAAGCTTGTGTCTCCCTGGGACACCCTGTACATCAAAATCCAAATCCAACAGGGTCGATTCCTCGTCCAAAATAAGGGGGGGGGGGGGGGGGGGTTGCATGTTTTTGTAGGGCTAAATGCTTTGCCGTAAAGTTGCTGGTCCGTTGGCACACCCAGTGTGTTAATTTTACATTGTTTTTCAGTGAAACTGTCGTAAATTTTTTTTTCCATCAATTGGTTATGAAAAATAACGCGAATGATGATGGCAAAGGCTTCGGATAAGAAGCCTAACCATTCATCCGTGAATTGTCTCGTTACACCCAATGAAATTATATTGAAAAGGAAGCAAAGCGTAAAAGAAGAATACCGCAAAAAAACAACGCCCAAGTGTTAAAGAAAATCGAAAAAGAAAAAAGGAATTTAAGAATGTTTAAGAAGACTCGAATGTGTCCTTTGGATCAACGATTTTCTCGGCTTTATCCCACGTGTAAGAGCCCTTTTCTTTCCCTCAGGAATTCCGTATCATCAGGACCCCCTTTTTGGACGGAAAGGGCGGTAGACTATAAATTTTTGATGCCTTTAAAAATATAGGGGGGGTATCGATCCAATTTAAGAGGCGTAAGGAGATGAACAGTTTACAGACGATATTCGCCACCTAACCTCAGTGGAACTTCAACCGGTAATGAATAATGAACATCGCAAACCTTGTTCCCAGCTTCCATAACTTATTAACAAACAGGAAATATTTATGAGGTTACCAAGAATATAACTAATTTTACTCCCTCATCCTTATATTTGGTAACATAAATGAGACACCCGAAATCTCTTACCTGAGATGCCATCATACGTCCACCAGGACTCCCAGCTCAGAGCAAAAACACCTGAAAAATTGAACAAATATTAAAATCGGTTTTTAGAAGTACCTAAAAGCTATTCTTCTGTAACAATGAACGTTTTCATTATTTTAGGTTGAAAAAAAAATGGCTTAAAAAAAAGGAAATCCAATTATGGGCCTATCAACGGAATTTCGACTAGATTTTACTGTCTGAATCTCTTTGGGGGGGAAAAAATTCTCATCATTTGAATGAATACTCGTCCGTCCTCGGAGGCTATCAAACGATCTAATTCAGTCCAGGTTACGTTTTACCCTCAAACCACGATGCCAAATTACCTTTCTCCACCCATCATAACTTTTTACAACCTTCAGCAATCACAGAAGGCCAGCTTTATGATAATTCGAGTACTCTTTTTGAAAATGAGAGTTTTATGGAAAAGACTAAGGAATTCTAATTTAAGACTATTAAAAACGTAATCAAGAATTTAGAAAGTTTAATAAGAAAAAAATCGTTTTTCTCCCCTCTTTTTCTTTCATAAAAATCGATTAGACAAAAGACTGTGATTTTAAAACCTTTATAAATATTCCAGACCTCTCCTCAAATTGAATTCTCCGGACAAGTCCCCTGTCGGCTTTTTAAATAGTCTCAGGGTCTAAGGCGATCGGGATCCTTTCAAACAGGTGCGGTTCCAATATACTCCACGTCGGGCGATTCGATTTTACTCGGGGGAACAAACATTCTCCCCTTCTGAGCTTTCGTGGCTGCCTTTTACCTCGGCAACAACTCGGCCGATGGAAAATGGCGAACACGTTGTAGGTACTGTTATTTCCATAGGGCTTTCTTAAACCCACCTACTTTTCTTCCCTTTTTTCTCTCTTTCTCTCTCTCCCCCTACTAACCTCGAAGTCTGCCCTTTTTCCACTTTCAGATTGGTATTCAACCGGTTTAGTAAGGTAGACCTAAAACTGTCCCCAATATCGAGGGTTCCAATCAACATTTTTCCCCTCCTAACTGCCTCCCAGCAAAACTAAGACTTAGTTTAAATTGAATTGTAGGAAACTTATCCACAAAAAACTATTAATTCTTAAAATAATATAAGTATGATTTTTCAAAAAAATTGTATAAAATATAAGCAATGCTTTTGATAAAATCATATTTAAAAAATACGATTTTAAAAAAATCATTACAATATAAACTTCCTTAAAGAAGTTGTTGTTTTACCCTCCATGTCAGGTTTTTGGGGAAGGGTCTTCCAGACCCCGTAGGGTCAATTCGAATATGGATCTATACCGATCTCAACTTCGTCTATGTTTCCAGCCGGCCGGCCGTCCGTAGCATTTTTTCGGAACACTTTACGGCCACAATTTTCACCCGATTGTACAAAATTTTCACACAAACTTTCTAAGGCGATGAAGAAGAAAGCAACCAGAGTGATTTTTGAATTTAGAAAAAATGGCGGAAATAGGGTGACCTGCCCAGTGAATGAACAGTTAGCAGTTGGTCCTATCGTTTTCCCTCACTTGAAAAATCGTTTCAAGGTCAAAAAGCAACCAAATCGTTCAAAAAATTAGTTTTCAATAAGTAGTTCATACTCTTTTCAGCAAAAATAGTTTCAGAATTCTATAATAATCTGGATCCAAATTATATAGATTTGAATGAAAAAACCGAAATTTGCCAGTGATTGAACAAAATCCTTCCTTTGATTGAACACCGTCTTCCAGTGAATGAACACTGAAGAAACGGCCAAGTTTTCGTATATAATCACATGTTTTACTTATTTATGATTTAAAAATTGACTAATTGCTTCATGTGAGATTTATGATAAAATTTTTTAGGCACTGGGGTCCTCCAACTAGGCATCCTAATGTGATTTTCAATGTTCTCTTTTATCCTAGTGCAAAAACTATCGTTTTACTGACATGATAACTTCCGATTTGCAAAAAAAACTAGATAGATAGGTAGGCCTATAGGTTTTTATCAAAAATAATCTTTTTTTGAAGAATATGAAAGAATATAGATTCATTATACGTAAAAAATATAAATTCATCAAAATAATCTTTTGATGAAGTGAAGTGATACATGAATTTTTCCTTTTTCAGTCATCTAAAAAAGGGTTGCCCTGCTTTGGGGGGGGGGGAGCTGGAGAATAGCAGCCCATGCTCCAGCTAAACTGGTTGAGGGCTGGACTGGTGCTAGACTAGCTCCAGCAGAAAACGGTGAATGAACACCCTGCAGCTCTGCAGCTCTTATGGCAGCACCCCCGTTCATTAACTGGTGGGACACTATTATACCCGTTGCACAGCATTCCTTGAGTTCTTAGGACCCTTTAGAATTGAAAAAAAACCCAAGTTCAAGTGGAATCACGAGATGTTCATTTTGCCTTAACGACCGTTCTTCACTGGAAAACAGCTACTTACAGTGCCAGTAGTTGAACACCTTCCCATTTGTAAACAATTCGAAATTATGCGTTCTTTTTTCACGATTTCTTTAGCAAAACCCATTGCATAAACACCGAAGATAAGTCCATGCTGCACTTATATAATTCAGAAAACATGATTAAAGAAGGTAATTCCTTAACCTAACAATTTGTTTTTGGCCGCCATTCCGACACCATTCTTGACAACCGCGATATTGTTGTAATAAAGGAAGGTTACTTGATAAAACACATGCCGGACCTCTATGAGAAGTTGCTGTAAC
The DNA here is from genome assembly GCA_014119065.1 of Orius insidiosus. NCBI lineage: Eukaryota > Metazoa > Arthropoda > Insecta > Hemiptera > Anthocoridae > Orius > Orius insidiosus. The sequence continues at coordinate 57,479 of JACGAQ010000892.1, read as the reverse complement.
CAGTGAGTGCCAGAAATTCATTCTAGAGCTCGTAGAAACATTATTGTAACGATTTTAAGGTTAAGTGTTCATTTACTGGGAATGTTCATTCACTGGGCAGGTCACCCTATTACTGTTTGGATTTAAAAACTGCGGCCGATCCGATGAACTATGTCTTGAAAATTCCTCCACCCAGAGCGCAAAAATTGTTGACTTAGGTACTTCTAAACTTTTTTAGGTTAAACATTAAAATGTCCCTCACCTATATTGGCATGAAGACGTAATTTTGCATTGGTAAAAAAAGGCAATAAAGTGAACGAAGGTATAAAAAACCCCGAATATCAATACCCCAAACGTACACGGTGTTATTTGGCTTTTCATAGCTTTTACGGCGATAAAAACTGTTTTTAATATAAATCCCTGTACTTTTGGCGTTGCAATATTGAAAGGAAAGAGAATATGAAAAATAGGAAGGTCGGGCTTGAGTATGATACAGGGTTCAGGTAGAGAGTAAAACAGTAAAACTATATAGTCGACATTACGGAACCTTCGCAAGAGGAGGGGTTAAATAATGCATAAGGTGAAAAGGGTAGAGGTGAGGTCATTCCCAAGCCGTAGGAAGACTCTATTCACGGCCGGAGACGTGACCACAACATTGGAGCCCGATTTATGATTCCAGACAGTCGACGTCACATGATCGCCGAACCCCTTTTACGATCGCGTTTTATGCCGTTTTAAAGACAGCATCTTTATTTCAAAAGTTACAAAAATTTTAACTTCATTTCAAGTTACCTTACTTACGTAACCATCTCTGCATTTCCACCTTACGTAACTATGACCAGCATGGATGAGTGATCACTCCTGTCATATTCATGTTCTGAAAGCGAGTGTTCCCCATCTCCCAAGTACTTTTTGTGAGGTACGATTAGGTCTAACGCATCGAATACTCTTCCAGACCCTGTAGTTTGGCTGTGTGGAAGCCATTGTGCGCTCACGAAGGGGCTTAGGACTGCAGTCTGCAGGGGTGAAGTACCTCGCTTTCTATCACTTTCGCTGCGGACGAGTGTAGATTCATTTACCAAAGACTCCCCACTCTTGCGCCGGAGGGAGTAGAATGAGGAATGCAAACGCCGGAGAATGCATTGTCCGCAGCGAACGTGCTATTCATTCTCTATTTCTTATCGCCTTTATCGTGAGACATTCGCGTAAAGCGTGCACAGCATGCCCCATACGGCCATGATTAGGGATGGTGTTTAGTTATGTAAATAACGTAGGTAAATTAGCGATATTTTACGTCTGAAAATAAATTAGCTGGAAAGATATCTTTCAAGACTTTCGCGTTGACAGAAAAGGCGGGGCTTTAGTAAATGAATGGAGGATGTGTTTAATCAGGGCTAATGTGATTACAAGGCGTCCGTATATCGTGATCGGGGTCTTGAATTAGTGAGAAGGGAGGCGAAGGAGTGAAAAGTTATCGGAGTCTTAACCCCTTGACTCCTCAGGACCTTCCCTCTCCCGCCCACCTCAAGCTTCTGCAGGTTTCATAATGAACCCTAACGTCCATCAGGACGGTCGCTATTACAAACCGCAGGAAAGCCCTTCTTGACCCCTTCTCTAATGTATTATTAATTTCATGGAGTGGACGAAGGCTTCCCCTACATAAACTATGTGCATCTCCGACCGCTTTCTCCTCCTTAAGAGTAAATGACGACACACAAATCTAAGTGCTTTCATCTACTTTTAAATAAGGTTTCAAAATTTACTTAAAATTTGTTAGACTTAATAAAAAACTTCGGAATACCCAACAATGCCTTCCTAAACATTTTGAGCACCTCAAACCATCATGATCACTACCTATATTTTTACTCATAGGACCCTCTTCCTTTGGAACTATCCACCTCACTATGGCCCCGGGTCTCTCTCGTTGTGTGTAAGTTTTTGAGGTTTTCAGGGTGTTCGGTCACCGAAGAAGCCAAAATCTCTCACTCAACGAGAAGTGTGACCGAGAAATTTGGGTTGTTCAAGCCCGAAAAAAGAAGAGATAAGTGTTTTTGGGAATATGTAAAAATATGGTATTTGATAACGAGAAGCAATATTTTCTTGGTCGTTTCCGAGTGAAGGAGTAGACAGTTGTAATCAAGTTGTTATTGTAGGTTAAGTGGTGCGTGGTAGGAATGGATGGGGGCTGAGGAAGGGAGTTAAAGGGAGTCGGCTGTTGATTCAGTGGATCATTCCTCAGGGGGTTTCGCAGCCTCGCTCCCACCCCTACGCGAAAAGGCCCGCACCCGGAGATATTATTATTTGTGTCCGTACATTGTCGGCGTGTTGGGTGGCGTCTTTGTTGTGCGGATGAATTACCGGTACTATTGTCTTCTCAGCGGTTGGGTTTTTGTTAGGGGGCCGGCGAGGCCTCTCTCTCTATTTACACCCCCGACCCTTTGTCTTTCCGACCTCCCCGTGCGACAATTCCTCGCCGCCCTGACTGACATTCCGGAGAAGTTGTTTCGCCTCCCGAATCACGACGGTTCATTAGCCACTCGCCCTCCGCCAGTGTAAACGTTTGAACAACACTTCCCTCCAACTATTTACATTAAAACAAGAATGTTTACTTCCTTTTTTTTTCCCAACATCAAGATGCATAACCCTTTTTAAATTAGAAAACAATATATTACCATCATTCCCCCGAAAGCAACGACGTGAAAAGCCAAAAGTGCAGTTCTAGCCCGATGGAACTATCTCCAAGTAGGATAGAAATAATGAAGTCTTCGCAGCCATCCCACACGGGCTGGCAAGAACAGCCCAAATACTACCTTCTATTAAAATTGCTCTAGACATAATAAACCATCAGCTAACGAGATTGACAAATACCCTCAAAAATAAGATTTTTCAAATTTTTATAACTTAATAAACGGAATGTTTAGGTGTTGCCGTAGAGGAAAAAAATCGAACTTGATTATCTCATCCAATTTCTTGGATCAAATCAAAAGGCGAAGATTTACCACGTAATAAACCTTGGAAAGAAAAAATAAAAAAAGTAGAAGGGGCAGCAACAACTAAAGTAGGTCTGTTACAATATAGGGAGTTGATTCTAACGCCCAGAGGTCAAAGACTAGGCGGAAATTTGAGACGGTCAAATAACCGAGCGAGGACAGATTGTACCCTGGGGAGTTGTTCACTTTTAGATTAGACCCCCCGCGTTTTTCCCATCTACGTATAGAACTAACACACACAAGTTTCTTAATTAACCTATTTTCAGTTAATTTATTATGAGGACATTGAAGTGATTCTATTGAGATTAGATGACAAAAACTTTAAAATGGGAGTCCATTAAAGTAAGTGGGATGGCTGTGAATATGCACTAGATCAAAAGTGCACTTATCTCGCCCAAAGATGGATAGCTCTCTCCTCATTAAAAACCACATTTGAAAGCATCCGATTTTCACAGTCTTGATTAAACAGTTACCTACTTTAAAAGAAGTGGTATTTTTCTCTACTCTAAAGATATTTGATTATCAAATAATGGACTAAAAAGTGGGGACCAAACGTAGCCCTTACTAGGCTCATTTTAAAGGTAATTAGACGCAAGAAGCCCAACTTTTTATTGCCCAGATATTTATAATTTCCTTTGGCTTCTTTCAGCTGAATAAAAAATTGAAGTCATGAGCCTCGACTAGGAAAATGCAAATTGCTCCTCCCTTAATCCCCTGACTTGTTCAAATCTCTCCGAAAGAAAATCGCGTCAGGGTTAAAATCCACTTAAACTTCATAATATTTATTAGGCAAATTCGAGAAGGGGGCACGTCGAGGGAAAAGTTCACTCGAAGACGATGATGAGCCTTATCAACTCCCTCGTTAAAAACCTTATTGTTTATTTATCAAGGGCGGTCTTGTGAGACTTGAGAGTTAATCACTTGGTAATGAAGTGTTTATGCACCTCCGAGACTCCTTTCGCATTTAAAAGCCTAAAACAATTTTCAAACGAGCCTCAGGAAAAAAATTCTGAATTCCATGAATATAAATCCTCGTTTATCAATATTTATTGCCCTTTTCTAGTTAAAAGGTAATAAAAAAAAAGTTAAATTGGCCACTTTTCTCATTTAAAAGGCATGGGTGTAATTTTTTCCACCTTTACAGTAAGGATGGCTTGAATATTTGTATTCGGCCGGGAAAAATCAGGTGATTTTAATCATTTCAATTATATAATATTGTTTAAATTTTAAAGGAAAAGTATTGTTTTAAAACGATTTAAAAAGCATTATTTATGTGGAGAAGGGTACCTTTTTTTTACCAGCTATATCAAGTACAAGTATGTTAAAAGTACATTTGAGGTTCAGCCCCAAAATAATTTAGTACGCAAATAATCTAAATTTTTGTGTAAAAAAAGTATTTATCTGAGTAGGGCATAAGCGTAATCACATATTTGATTGCAATTACGATTACGGATATGATTATGATTGGTAGCATTTTTCGGATATGATTACTAGTATTCATTGCAATTCGTGCAAATAAATTTTTCCTTTTTTTTTCTTTTTCTTTTTTGAGGAAGTCGGTAATATATATCCCGAACGGTAAGATGATGTAGGTGTAACAAGGCTGATATTAAGGGTGGCACCCGAGCTATATTACTAGCTCGGAGGGAAATTCATCTACCACATCCCCTAATCCCCTCTGGCTCCCCATTCGTCTTCTATGTAGGAAGAGCGAGTGAGAAGTGTAAAAGAGGGTTGTACAAATTAAAAAGTACATTCCCTGACAGACGGAACTCAATCGCTTCCTCTTGGCCCTATTTTTATTTTCTCTCTAAATAAATAAAAGGCCAATCTCCTCAAGATGGATTCGCCTCTTTAAACGAAATGGCAATAATTTTTAAACTTCTCCCAAGACATAAATTGCCTTTTTGCGGAAAAGTTTAATTATAACCCATCCTTTAAGGAGAAATGTCAAAAGTCTTTTGATCACATAATAATCAAAGATTGGATTTTTTTTATAATTAAGCCTTGAAAATGACCTCTTGTTTTTTTTTGTTCATTAAAAAACGAATCCAATAAGTCACTTTGTAGAACCGCCTACTGTTTCTTCTTTGGTGAACGATCTGGAGAGGGAGGGGACGACTTTTTCAACCGATCACGATTACTGAAAGAAGGGAGGCCTATAAAGGGAGGGAGTTTTTCTGTTCTCAAGACACGTCGATTTGTCAACCTTTGCTTCAAGTGGTAACAAACGTCTCTTTTTTCTTATTTTAGACTTTTAGGTAGTTTCTTTCAACTTTTAAACTTCAATGCATGATTTGCAAAAACTAGAAGGACCCAAAATCTTATTTTCTGAAAAAAAGGAAAAATGCTAAGGGCCAGCCCACTATTTTCGCGGTCACAAAAACAAGACAGAGTAAAACACTTCTGTAGAGTAATTGGTGTCTAGGCTAAACCTACAAGACAGTTAAGTTGTAGGCGAGTAGACGGACGGTAGTAGAAATTCAATAAAAACAAGGTTAATTAGGATAAAAGATCTATTTTACCTTTTATAAGCTGAAAACGAGGATTTTTTACAGGATTAAACTAAGACGTGTGTATGAATATAAGAAGAACTCAAGTGGAAAATTCGTATCTTTTTCTTCTCAAACGTGACTTGATTAATCCCATTTAAGGTTATTTTTTTATCTTTTAATCCCTGAAAGAAACCTGAGAACGAGGTGCCCCTTCAACGCTTTCATCTCGCCCTTTAATATAAACCAGACTTGAAATCATAATTATTCAGTTCACTGAGCCTTAAAGATGATAAAAGAACACACAAAAAAAGAGAGAGGGGGAAAATAGCTTCCAACAGACTTTCCAGCTCGCGGACTTTTTTTTTGTTTTTTTAAAATCCGACTTTTATTGGTTTCTGAGAGAGAAAAGGGATTAAAATGTAAATGGATGCGATTTAGCGTGACCGAAGAAGGTTTTCTAAAAATTTACAATCCTTTGTTGCGAAGAGAAAAACTTGAAAGAATTTAATATTTCAAGAGCTCTGGATCTAGCTAAATGTTATTATTTGGTGAGAATCATTACCAGATTATGGGTTATAAATAAATGTGGGTTTCCGACTTGAGAGCAAAAGTTGAAACAGAAGTAGGAAATTGATTAAGGGACAAGGTGTTGATGTTGGTCTCAGAGCTGCTCTAAACCTTCACTTGAGCACAAGATTTCCCACCGCTCCCACCTTTGAAGAAAATTGGCTCCGCTCCTCCCTTCCCACCCCCAACGGACCTTTGATTACACCCGGCCCGTTTGAGAAAAATAACTTTTCCTAGGATCCCGCTCTGTTTACAATCCTGTGTAATTGCCCGGCACCTTTTATTCGCTCGGAAATTTCTTTATTTGGCCTCTCGTTTTTATTTTTTTATACGAAAAAGAATGGGTTTAGTGCGTCATATGGGAAATTGAATCAAAACGTCATTTAATTAAAGAAATCGAATAAGCTCCTGGGTGTTAAAAGGCAGGTCACGAGATGTTTGACAAAATGACCGCGTACGAGACCGAAAACTTAATTGTTTTTGCGACCTCGCTTCGTTAGTCTCGCCCTAATGATGGCTTGCCCTTCTCCCGTTTCACCACAGAACTGCCAATCTGAAAATTTCGTTGAGAACGGCCAAATTTTTAAAAATCTTTTATTTAAAGAGTAAAAAATTAACTTTTTAATTTTCAATATTAAGCCGAGTAAACTGGGAAAAAAAGCAGAAGTACTAGTTTGAAGAGCTTCCAACTTAAACTTCATTAAAGAGAAGGATAAATATAGGAGGGGGAAATATAACGGAGGGAAACTTTAGGGAGGGGGAAGTATAAAGGAGGGGAAGTTTAGGGAGGGGAAGTATAAAGGAGGGGAAGTATAATTTCTAGTATTTTCGAATATAGAAAAGAATTTCCTTTATTTCTTTAAATTTTCCCAAGATTTTTTTATTTTTTTTCGAAAAAAATTTAAGTTTTTTTCTTCAAATTTTCAGTTTTTAGGTAGGTACTTTTTATTTTTTCAAAAAAAAAAATTAATTTTCAAGTATTAACGCAGAAAGGATGGGAAGTTTCCCTACCAAAAGAAAACAAAATTTTTTTTAGTTTTGTAACGACATCCCAAGAAATTTAAGGAGTATTTGGTCAAAATTTGATCAAAATTGGACCAACGGAAAGGCCGCAGCGCAGTTTTTAAAATTTCAAACATTTAGTATGTTTTATCAATATTGATAGTAAAAGGGGGAGTAAGACTGGGTAGCTATTTTCTTTTATTTTATGACGGGATGAACTTTATTTTTAATTATTATTTATATAGATAGTGATATTTTTTCGAACAGTTAAAGAAAAAAATCCGCCACAAGCAGCAAGAGTGCAGTACAATGGTGATATTAAAAACGGGGAACTAGATTGTATTGACAACTCCTCTTACCCTCAATCCCGGTCTTACTTTTCAAAAAAAAATTTCTGTGTCCGTGCGCTCTGGACGAAATCCCTTCCGCCTTTCGTTTCTGTTGATTTCCGAAGCGGCTCCCCCCTTCAAAATACTCCATTGTCGGTTGAATCAGCTTCGATTGTCGCCTACAATAAACCGCTTATCTTCAGCCCTTCACCCCCTCGCTCGCGGTTTTCAAAACCCGGAAAAAACACAATATATTTATTCCGAAAGAATTCATCCCAACAATAGAAATAAACAAAGTTAAAATCCGATGGGCTTAAAAAAAATTTTTCTTAGAAGAAAATTTCAGTTTTAAAATTTCATCGCCCCCTAAAAGGCATCTTATCGTTAAATAAATCATAAAGTAAATAATAAATTTCGCATAGCTATTAAAATTATAGCTGTTTTAATGGTGGAAAAAAACCCTTTACAACATTTGAAAACACGCGATTGTTTGGACGCGTTCCTCCGGCGAGAGCGTGATAGGAAACGATTTCGGAAACGGCTCCGAATGAGAATTTGAGAGGAGCCTCACTCCCGCCCTCGGCACTTTTTTTTTTTTGGTCGGCAGGGTGGATGGAAGAGGTCTTGAATTATTTCTGACACGCGAAGAAACGTTGTTGTTAAAGAAGGGAAGGATGTGACGAAACGTTTTCGGATTAAATGCACACACCCTTTGGGAGGGGATAATTACAAAACAAACATCCTTCCGCACTGGGATGATGGGATGAAACAATTTCCGTAATTGACTACATTTTTCACCCATCGGAAAATGACCGAAAGTATTTTTAGGAGAAAATAAACATGTCTCCCTTAACTTTCTCAAAAAGAAGTCTGTTCGATTTTTCGTCTTTTAGACCCTCCGGTGCATTGAAAAGTGATTTTAAAGTATCAAATTTTTTTACTGTGAGTTTGAGATACTCCTTTCCGATTTAGGCATTAAAAGGTGAGATTTCGGAATCCTTATAACTTTGCCCAAAGGAAAATGCTTATTTATCATTCTGTTGACATAGAAAATTTGTTTCGAAAACAATGTTGACAGAGACTACGAATATAAATTCGATTTTCGAAAGTAGGGACGGGGTAAAAAAAAAAATTACCTTACGTTCAAACAAAAAGGGGATAAAAATCAAGGAGTCAAAGAGATGGAATAGAATCAGGTGAATGTTTACCCCGCCTTCATCCCTCGATCGTATTGGGAAAATGCTCGAGACCTACAAAGCGTTTTGAAGGAAGAGGATTAACTTATTTATAATGGAGTTTGTTTTGGCTATGGAGTGTTTCTGTATGGAATTTCTAGTGACGCTTATAAAAGGCGGGTTTCTAAACCAATTACTCAACCGTCTCTTATTTAATTGCGTCTACAACAATTTAACAGCAAAGCACTACTTCAAAGGAGTCTAAAATATAATTTTATGTCGTCATTGACATGAATGAAATTAATCTCCTAGAACAATTTTTAAACCGCTTAATCGAAATTCATCGATGCGAAAGTTGCAAGAGAAAATTTTCCACACCAAGTTCACAATATTAAATAGTTACTAAACCAGTTTTACACGAAAAAAAAGTTAACCTTCCCGAAAATCACAAAAATTAAAAATTGAAAACCTTATAATGAGAGAGGTTAGTCTTCGGTGGTTGCTTAATAAACTCACTATAATTAACTTTTATTTTTTATTGTTTTGAGGGGGGGGGGGGGGGGTCGGACGTACGTAAACATGGTTACTTTTATGACCAACTGTTTCCCCTGGGTGGGGGAACAATCCCCACCTTTTCTGTGTGGGGGAGTAATACAGCTACAGAGTCATAAGCCTAGCTTGAGTCGTCGAACCAGTTACCAAGAAAGAAGTGAAAAAAAAAATTAGGTCGCTTAAATTTAAGCTGAGGGACCAGAATCTTTGAAATAAGTAGAAAAGTAGTGACCATAAATTTTATTTTCTTTAAGTAAGGGACAATCTGCGTATATCACTCTGCCGAAAAGAAGTCAGGATAAGAGATCATTAAACGGGTTCGGTCCGTTGAGTAACCGCTCCTCTTCGACCCTCCATTCCCAGCCCCCAGGAATTCTTAAAGATCCCTACCGAGATATGGACATATATTGTGCACTTTAAATTGAGTTTATAAATGTTTCCGCAACTCTTTTCGAAGAGCCTTTCCCCTCCTGATAGAAAAAGTTGGCGCACATTTTCAAGCAGGCGACACCCTTTTTTTTTTATTTCGATTGAAATTCTAGAAGTCCCCCTGGGCTATTCGCACGTCATATTGACGACTTTTTCATTTATCTTGAGACGTCGAAAGGGGACTGAAACTATTTACATATAAATGTCCTCAACTTCGCGTATCTAACTCCCTCCAACATGTTCAATATAACAAACATTTGTCAAACAAACGTGGTTTTTCGTCAATATCTAAAAAATTCGGTAAAAAAAATTAATTATTCATTTAAAGGTTCAATTGCCGGATTTTCAGAATTTCCCAATAATTCGTCGGAAATCCAAGTTAAATAAACAAGCCCAAGTTTGAAATGGTAAATGGCACAGATTTGCAGTGGTGTTTGATTGATGAAAGCGGTGACGCACAGGTGTCATTGAGACCCTCACTAAATTAATCTGCTCTCCTAAATTAACTCGGCCGGGGAGATTAAAGCCTTTTTAGAATCGACTCTTTAACATTTCGAGGTTTAAAACGTTTTTTAAAACGTTTTTTTTTATTGCAAATTAATTGAATTTTTTAAATTTTGATACATTGGTAATTTTGGTAGGCGTAAAATACATAATATTTTTTCTACTATATAAAAAAACAATGGAGTATTTGGTGAAATTTGATGAAATTGGCCCAAAGTAAGGACGAAGCGTATTTAAACTTTAGACTGGTGGATCTCTGCCAATTTTGCGCATTTCAAAAAAAGCTCATCAAGTTTTCAAGATTACTATGACAGGAAGATTCCGTGAAACTTTAGTGAAAATCGAATGAAGATTTTGGCCTGTAGCCCGTCCGAAAAAAAAACTGCCACGATTGATCAATTTTCTCTAAGGGGTCTGAAGGACCCTCTACCAAAACCAATCATGGAGGGTATTACAATAATGTTTCTTTGAGAAACTTTTTTATCTTCAATGTTGTACCGGCTATAAAAATCAGCAAATTTTAACCACCGCCGCTTTTTTGCTTGAGATTCAATGGCAGACTAATTAGTCAGAATAAAGTCTCCAGATTCCTGATGGGAAAATCTGAACAATAGCCGAGACATTAGGAAAGGGCGACGATGTCGCTTTGTTTACGTACTCAGAAAAGTTTTTTTTTCCCCCTCCCAAAAGCCGTTTTCAGCTCAGTGATTCCTCTAAAAGCTTTGGTAAAACGAACCACTTGATTTTTAATTAAAACCTAATTTAGGTTTTTATGAAAAGGATGGACCTTTTAAGTGTTTCAATCAAATACGATCTCGTTTTAAGTTGGAGTCGAGTGGGACGGTCTCTATGGAAAAGGGCGGTTTCCCTGAAGGCCTCGAGTCCTCCAGGCGACTTGTATTGAATGACCACTTGAATATGGGACTCCAAGATAACAATCTGAGACGTGAAATTGAACCGGACTCCAAATTATATCCAAGAAACAATGCTCGTGCACCAAACGTAATCAGATTTTAATCTACGTAAATAATAAATAAATTTTGGTAACTTAAACTTCCCAGAAAATTTTTTTGACAGAAAGAGAGAGTTCTACCGAAGCAGATCGAGCGCTTTCCTAACACAAGTTCGGTTTTGAACTGTGGCCGTGACATGGTTGGGAAAATTAAACCTGACCCGGAGTCCGGCCAATATTTTGCCCAAGGGTAAAGCGTATACATTTCAACGATTTTAATGGACATAATAACCGTAAAAGCGTAATATGAGGAGAACGTTTAAACAGAACGCGTTTTAAAACCCAAATGAAAACATAGCGTTTCCGAAACAACGATAAAAAGACGGATTAAAATCGTTCAAGTATCGGAGTAATAAGTATTTTTGAAAGTCTGAATGTACGGATACATATTTACCAAGCCTTAAAAACCAGGAAAATTTTCGAAAAAAAAACCAGAAAATTTTTCGAAGAGACAAAAAACTAAAAAATTTTTCACAAAAAAATTCTCAAATTTTTTAAATCCGCACAAAGAAGATGTTGCATTGACTTCTTTTTAACTTCCTTAAAGAAGTTATAGTGAACCTCACAAAAAAAAAAAAAAAAAAAAAAAAAAAAAAAAAAAAAAAAAAAAAAAAAAAAAATGGCGGAGATATATGTTTGAAATTTTAAAAAGATCGCTGCGGCCCGGTTACGATTTTCACAAATTCAAATTGTTCACCAATTGCTCCTTATATATTTTTTAGAATTTTGGTGTAAAAAAATGGCCACTTTTCAATTATTATTTTTTTTTAGTAGGGAGAAATTTCATACTTCTACCCATTACGAGAGGCACATCCCTAGGCCAAGAGCCCATTATTTCTACCTTGACACTTCAAAAAATTTTGAAAAAAAAACTTAGACAATTTTTCAAAAAAAAAATCCAAAATTTTGGAAAAACAAAAAAAACTTTAAAAATTTTCACAAAAAAAAATTCTAATTTTTAAAAACAATAGAAACTTTCCCTTATTCTTCCCCTCCTTTATACTTCCCTCCTTTATACTTTCCCTCCCTTCGTTATACTTTTGTTCCCTTATACTTCCCCCTCCGTTATACTGTCCCTCCATATACTTCCCCCTCCGTATACTTCCCCTCCCATATACTCCCTCCTGTATGTTACTTATCTTAAGGAAGTTTTCGTTGGAAGCTCTTCAAACCAGTACTTTAGAATGTTAAAAAACGTATTCGCAGTTATAAAAATAGGAAACTTATTTAATTTAAAATAAAAAGAAAATTCCCGGTTTTAATCGGTCTTAATGGAAACGAACCCAAGGGACTCATGAGAACCAAAAGCGTGAAATGACGACACTTGAAAGTATAAACAAAAAAGTACTTAATAAAATTACGTTGCTGAAAAAAATGTTTTGTTAGTATATGCCGTGATTGCGAAGGGAACTCCACAAAAGGAAATGGATCAAAATGGTAAATTATTCATCGTAAAATGCAAAAATATTCAGTACATCAAAAGAAAGTCAAGTAAGAAACAAATACGACACAACTCAAATATTTCAAGGGGAGGAAAAATGCAAAACGTGTATTATGATATGAAAATTAAGGGATGATTGGTAAGAGGTTAACATGTTTATTATGGGAGTTAGGAAGTAATTATTGTCTCCCTTGAAATCGCTGCTGTGTTTGCATGACGTGTCTGATGCCTGTTATTAGTCGAGGGGTCTGCGTGACCCATCTCACTTGAGGCCCTTCCCTCCTTTCTATTAGTTTGTTTTTCAAGTGTCTTGTCTCGCAACGTTTCCAAGGAAACTGCCCGCTTTTAACTCGAGTCTATGAACTTAAACCTACATTGTAAATTTGGCGTTTCAATCAAACCTTTTTTTTTAACATTTTTAGCCATCTGAATATTGGAAAAGCAATATTTAGCAGCTTATTTTTGCTCCACGTAACACAATGTCTACTTATAAACCCCCATCGTAAAAAAAAACTCTTAAAAAAAGTTTAGAAATGACATTAAAGCTTACACCTGAAACTCGCGGTCTATTTTAAATAAAAAACAGTAGCTTTAAGGAAGAGAGAAAAAAAAAATTGCCCCGACTGTTTAATTCAGTTTATGGTCGACGCGGTCACCCTACAGTTAATACTACCGTCGTAAACCAGGTATAAATCCGCAGGAAAACGTAGCATTTACAAAACGGAGGGGGAAGAAAAAAACAAAATATTCCTAAGTTTAATTTGAAAATTCCAGTTAAAAAGCTTCAAAAGTCATATCAGTAAGAAAAAAAATCCTTTGAAATAAAACATCCAGAGATGCAACGTGAATATAAATTTATTTTCATGGCTTTTATACTCCTTTGTAGGAAGGAGAGGGAGTGGCGAAGAGAGGAAAGAAGAAAAGAAAAGGTATAAATGGACCGTCTGGCGGAGGGATGCTCTCTCGCCCGTGGTGAACGTCTTACGTTCTCCTACTATGAAAGGAATATTAATAAGCTAAAAATTAACACAAAATATAAGGAATATGTTGTAAGCTTGGTGCAACGGTACGGCCGCAGTTTTTAAAATTTCAAACAGACTCTGCCATTTTTTCGAAATTTAAAAATTGCTTTTAAGAATTTTTTGACTTTTTAGAAAGATTGTGTGAAATTTGGCCATAAAGTGTTCTGGAAAAAATGCTACGGCCGGCTGGAACTACATACAACCGTTTAATAATTTAATAATTTTATTTTCTCTGAAATTGGGTGAAACTGTGTTAAATTCTATTTTCGATTCATTTGAACCCTTTTGAAAAATTCAAGGGGCGTATTCGGCTCACGTTGGGGATCTGAAGGTGTCTCGGAAGAGCAATGAAGTGGTTCTGCGGCGAGTAAATAAACTGCGGTGGCGATTAATAGGAAAAAAAGGGTTGGGAGCAGCAGCGGGTTAGGGCTATTGATGACCCCGAACCTTCCTAATACCCGCATAACTCACCTTAGACCGTGGAGGGAAAAGCCTCAAGGTATTTCAAAAAACAAGATGAACTATTTCTTTTTCATCTCCCTCTCAACTGTTCATTTAAAGTGTAAAATTAGAGAGGTACCAACTTAATAAATTACTGCCGCCACATTTTCTTTAAAAAATTGTTGAAAATCGGATGAAAGTTACGAGCTTGAAGTGTTCCAGAAAAATGCGACGGTTGGCTGGCACAAAAGACAACTTTGCGGAATAAAAAAAACTGATTTTCACACATTGATATTGAGAAAAGACAAGTGGTTCTGCGGCGAGTAAATAAACTGCGGTGGCGATTAATAGGAAAAAAGGGTTGGGGAGCAGCATTTTTTGACTTTTTGTTTTTTTTTTCTGCTACATTTTTTTTTAATTTAATAATTTTATTTTCTCTGAAATTGGGTGAAACTGTGTTAAATTCTATTTTCGATTCATTTGAACCCTTTTGAAAAATTCAAGGGGCGTATTCGGCTCACGTTGGGGATCTGAAGGTGTCTCGGAAGAGCAATGAAGTGGTTCTGCGGCGAGTAAATAAACTGCGGTGGCGATTAATAGGAAAAAAGGGTTGGGGAGCAGCAGCGGGTTAGGGCTATTGATGACCCCGAACCTTCCTAATACCCCGCATAACTCACCTTAGACCGTGGAGGGAAAAGCCTCAAGGTATTTCAAAAAACAAGATGAACTATTTCTTTTTCATCTCCCTCTCAACTGTTCATTTAAAGTGTAAATTATTAGAGAGGTACCAACTTAATAAATTACTGCCGCCACATTTCTTTAAAAAATTGTTGAAAATCGGATGAAAGTTACGAGCTTGAAGTGTTACAGAAAAATGCGACGGTTGGCTGGCACAAAAGACAACTTTGCGGAATAAAAAAAACTGATTTTCACACATTGATATTGAGAAAAGACCTTCAAAAAATTAAACGTGAAGTACCTTCCTAAAACATGAAGAATTCCTTTCATTCGAAGAATTTAAAAATGATATATTTTATGCAAAAACGAAGAAAATAAGAGTAGAACTTAAAAAAAAATATTGCTTTAATAAAATGAAATTATAAGTCAGTATATAAAACAGTCAGGAGGAGTTTTAAAAAAAATGGGTGTACGTGGAAGATAGTAATTAAAGTAAATTAATTATGTTTTTTTCATTTCTCCCCGGGAGCCACAGTAATAAAAAGGTTGCTTAAAAAAACAGAGCTCAGTTTAGGCTATTAGGATTCGGCTAAACAGAGTGTCCTGGCTTTAATAAACATTTATGTCCGAATTCTAAGGAATTTTTCCCCACTTTTTATTCCGGTCACCTAAAATGGCGTGGAGTTCTCTTTTCCTCTTTTTTCTCTCTCTTCTCTCAGACTCGGGGATTTATTAAAGAATTAAAAACCTCGTTTGCGGCACAATTACAATTCCAGCCTCCCGACCCATTTGTAATTCCCGGAGAGGGGGTCGGTTCGTCCCTGGGGCGGAATTAAAGGTAGAAGGCGGGACGAATAGTATTTTACCTTTCAAGAGCCCGGACTGAACGGGTCACGTACCAAGTCAGACATCATCCAACCCTTCGGACATGCCTTGAACATATAAACGGATTAGAGGAACCTTCTTGTTCCTAAATCCTTTTCAAGGAATCCCCGATTAAAATAAATTCTTAAAAGAAACACGGGGAAAGCCGGTTTTGCTTCATCCCCTTTCAGCGTTGATATATGCGGAGCAACAGTCGCTATCTGTCCTTTCTGCAAAAAGCCACCCCATTGTCACCTCACAAAGGCCTTTCCTTCCACAAACAATAGGCTCTAGTTTATTAGCCCCGTTTAAAATTAGTACTTAATTTATAATTTGAATTATCGTGATAAAAGGGTATTGCGGTTCTGCTGATTGTCGAAAACCGCGTCAGGCGCACAATGAAAGATCATCAACGAAACGGCGGAATAAGCACCCTTAATTGAACCCAATCGGTCAGACTCGTCAAAACTTTTCGACCCTTCGACCTAATTGTTAACCTTTTCATTTTCAAATTAAAAATTTTTTTTCACACATCCACTGAAAAATCAAAGGAATTTTTTTTTAGGTTGGTATTTCGAAAAAATTTTTCGCTTCCCTTAATTGTCTCCGGTGTTGTGGCCATAACATAAATGCACGCATTCTCTGTTGTGGCTTTCCCAAAACCACAACAAACAGAAATACAGCTCACGCTGCAATAATAGTCCGCATCAACGATCACTTTATTAAAAATAAATTTTAATCACCAAAAAGTTTTATGTTGAACCTAACGCCTATTCACGCCACACAAAACGATCGACGACAGCCCATATTTATAAGGAGATTTGTAGAAGAGGAGGATATTGCATAGACTTATGATCGGTAAAGATCAATGTTTCTCTACGGGATCTGAAATACCTTCCAAAAATAGAGGTCATTCCAATAACTTCTCTTTGAGAAAGTTAAAAAAAAAAGTTTAACTTTTACATCAAGACGATTCTGGCCCAATCAATGTTCCCTTCTGAAAAATCACCTTCCACAATTTTTGTTGTCGTGGTTAGAGAGCTGACAGGCTTTTGAAAAAGGTAAGATCAAAGAAAACGTTCAGAGCAGATGTTTTATTATTTTTCTTCCTCTTTTTGTTAATTTTTTTTCCCTTGTTTTTTACATTCTTGGACTCGTTAATGATGATTCCGACTGGTTAATAATAAAAAATGAGGGGACGCCTCAGGTGGGAGACGAGGCTTTAATTTTAAAGTGGACGTTAAATATTAAATCCAAGCATCATCTTACCGGTGACAAAAAGCGAAGACTGAACTAGAAGGATTTTCAAAGGCGTCTTCATATTGAAGGTTCTATCTCCACGAGTGGAAGTTTTTCAGGTTATCGAACATGCCTGGAAAAAAATGAAAAGCATTAAAAAGCGTAAAGCGATTTAATATAAAAAGAATTGGATGAAATACAATAAAAGAACGGGGCCATGAAGGCAGCCCCGACGTCGCCCTCGCCACATTCGGTCGGCGATGAGTCAACAGGGAGGAGGAAGCTATTAAATCGTCTGAGGAAAAACTTATCTGGGGCTCCAGCTTTTAAACGATGTCTACAACTGCGTTCTTATGTCTCTAGAAATTCCTAAGCTTGTAAACAACTTTTTATTAAGAAATTGGATTAATTTTCCCGGGACGTCCCACGTCTTAAAAGGTTGACAAAAAAATTTCGATCTTCAAAAAATTCTTCGCACGGAAAGACACAATTTTTTATGGCGGAAGGATGACCGTACGACCGTGGTGAACGTATAACATTTCTCCCGACCATAAAAAAGTAAAAAATAAAATAAAGACCATTTTGCTGAATCGCGGCCGGCCGGCACCATAGACAACCTCATGCAAACATCACTGATCAGTTTTTCGCGACTGGTTCTATAAGAGGAGGGTATCACAGTAACATCTCTTTGAAGATTAATATTCAATTTTCTCGAGTCTGGAAGACCCAAATACCACAGTTGGAGGGTAATCCAATAACTTCTCTTTGGGAATGTCAGAATATTGCGTCGATTCAGAGATTTTGTTCAAAATAATTTTAAGAGGACGAATTTTGATGTGAAATGTTGAGGCGAGGAGGGTGTTGTGTCATTAGGGTAATTGAGTAATCCAATTATCGTCCGTACAGTTACCACGTTGCTCTGTTTTAATATTGTTAATTAGTTGAAATAATTTATTTTTAACCATAGAAAATCGTTTTGACACAGAAAAACGCAACGTGGTTTTACCTAATTGAATTTTGATTTCTGATCTTCCCCCATTTATTTTCGTTTTAAATTTCCTAATTGGATTTCTAAATCTTTAAGATTAGATTTTTTCATTCCTTTTTTCTAATTTCCACGCTTTTCGATTTATCAACTTCTTCTTTTGTCCGAATCATCTCGTTTTGCTTTTCATCTCGGCTTTTACGAACGTGACTCCACTCGGAACTGTCTGGATATAAGTTGAAGGGGTACGGAAGGTGTGGAGGGGTAAAAACGTACCCGCGATGAAATGAAAAATATCAAGACAGAAAAGCTTACAGGAGAGCAGGGTCTCTACCTCCCATCCAGAACCCCCGCAATGAAATAGGCAGACGATGAGAAAACACCAACGTCCGACCCGAATAAATAAAACGTCAAGAAAATCAAATATTTTATGATTAGGAACGGAAAATACGGTTTTTCTTCTTCTTTAAACTTTCCAACTTTCAAATCTTTAAACTCCCTCATAAGAGAAATTTATTTAAACTAAGACTGAATGTGATTTATTTAAAACGTCTTGTATGTACAAGGATTATTTTTTCTAATTCCTTCGAAAATAAAAGGAAAAAAATACCTAAAATCAGGCTGATTTTAAAGTTATTATGTATACAATCTTTTCCAATTTCTCTGGATCCCCTATGTGTAAAACGTTTTTCAAGAGAGAAAAAAAAAAAAAAAAAAAAAAAAAAAAGAGTTTAATTTAAATTAAGATAAGACCATTAATGGAGGAAAAAATAACTCTGACAATATATTTTTTACGATTTTTTGAGAAAATAACATATTTTCTTCCCCCGATTAAAAAAAAATATTATAATAACAACAAAAAACATTACAACAATTTTTACGCACGTTTGAAGCATCGGATTTGATCTGACGGGGTCCATAGTAGGCTAATTTTAAAGGATCTAGAAATTTTTGAAAGCAGTCCCGATTTACTATTTAGAATACTTTATCAAAAACTAATTTTAAAAATTATAAAATATTATTGCTTAAATGAGGTATTTTTGACGTTCCCCAGCTCCTAAAATGTTCACTCAAGAAAGATTATGTCCTAAATAACTTTTGTTAGAAATTTAATGTAGATTATTTTTGTATTTCGTGTTTTTCACGCTACACAACATGGTTTTAGAGATATTTAATAAAAACCGCATTTTGACATCTTTCTTCGTCGTCGTTCTTTTTTGCACTAAAGTGGTAAAACTTTTTACCACTCAGAAATCAAAACATCAGAAAAAAACGTTTGCCATAAAATAAAAGACAATGAATGGCATCATGGTATACTTGAACTTCTCGTTTTTCTCTGATGATTCCTAGTAAATAAATTAAAAATAGTTATTATACGATGGAAGCCTTTGGTTTTGAAAAGGAAGAGCTTTGTCTATTGTTTGGTTTTAGAACAAGGATTATTAAACTCATTATCCTTTGTGCAGTTCCTGACGACCATAACATAACAAGCGTTTTGTACTCCCGGGAAGTTAAAAGGCACTCCACGATATATTTTTCCCTTATGTAATTTAAAAATGATAAAAAATCACAAAAATATCTCTTTAAAATCCACCGTTAATGTTCTCTCTCGAAAATAAATAATGTAAATTTTATTTTTATTGCAACTTAATATTCTCGCGTGACTGAAATGGCAGGTGGAACAAAGGGAGGGGTTTCGGCCGTCGAGATGGATACCTTAATTCAGGAATAATAAATAGATTAAGTAATTCCAAACGGTTAAACCTTAGAGCTATTGTTAAGAGGAGTTTTGCGACCCCCACGACAATTAAGACAATTCCTCTCACCTGCCGAGTTTCTCCCAGCCATTGACCATCTGAGAAGGCTCAAAACCCCCCTCATAAAGAACAATTAGCGAACTTGCGTTACATAACTAACCACTTAGAAACAAGTATGGTTAAAATAATTGCCATTAAATTAATACGCCAATTTGGGCACTTAGTAATATCGCACGTAGCAATTAGCAATAAAAGAAGCCCATTCCGAACAATTTGGTAAAAAATTAAACTGAAATTTAGCCCCGTATTTAAAAACGTTCTTAATAAAGGACGTTGATAGTGAAAAAAAAAATTTTTTTACTTTTTAAATTTTTTTTTTTTTCCGAAAAATTTTCAAAGTTATTTTTTGTACTTTTTAGCAAGCTTGTGTGTAAATCACTTTTTATTGGTAATTTAATTTAAATTATTTTTTATATTTAATATTTTTCCGCTAAGCCTAGTATTTTCGAGATATCTCATAAAAACCGCTAAAAACTGCATATGACACCCCTCTCCATCACCGATCCCCAAACCCAAGATTCAAGGAGCATTTTGGCGTTGCAAAAACTTTTCCCATAAATTTAAAGGACACTAACACCATCCTAATAACGCTGAAAAAAATTATAACTTCTATATTTGTGTAATTTTTTCTCAACGCTTTTTTATGAATATTTTAATAAGTTTATTCCCGGTAGTCAAGATGGCCTTTTAGAGGGTATACAGGTGTATGAGAGGATTCTTCATAACTTGAGACAACCTTCCTAGCGCACCTTCTCTTTCCTTAAGTGTTACCCCGCCGTAAGTGCTCACTTACTAATTCTAAATTCCTCCCTGAGCAAAGCGACTGACGCATAAAATTATGGTATTTATTACAAAACAACTCGTTTTTACTCCAGTTTAAGTTCCCAGAAGTCTAATGGAATTTAACGCAACTTGAGAATGAAGTAAAACTTTATAATGGGTTTATTAAGAACTTAACATACTTATTCCAAAATCACCTTTTATTTATTTTCCTTTGAAAATTTTTGGACAAAAAAATCGTTTATAAGCCAATCAAATGTTGGAGTTAAATTTTTTTCCGAAAAAGCCACTCTTTTACACTGTTTAATTTACCAATTTCCATTCGTTTTCCATGCATTCGTTGGTTTTGAATACGTCACAAGGTTTTTTTTGTTCCCCAATTGGACAATTTCGACGTCCGGTTAATTTTATTTTTTACGTTTTCGAATATATCAACCAAACGCCGGAATTGGTCAGATGTACTCCCTTTTTAGCCCTCAGTTTAAGTTAAGTTCATAAAAACTCTGGAATTCTTGGGGTATCCGTTGACCCTTAAGGGGTCCGCAGAAAAGCTTGATCAAAAAAATCGGCAGTGACAAAGAAAGTAAATACGTTAATAAAAAGCGATTTTATACTTTTTTCAGGTTTTTTAGACTTCAAAAAATGAGGGTTTTTTTCAAATTGGTATTTTTAGAGGGAGTTTTCACCTGAATCTTGATGTTTTGAGGAAACAGAGCGGATTGTCACTAATAAGTTGGGCTTTTTATCAACACTTCATCGATTTATTTCCCTTCTTTTAATATCATCATTAAACTGTTTTTTGCGGCTTGTGGAGGATCTCTACCCTCGATTTTTTGAAGTGAAAAATCGTAAAAGTAAGACCTGGAGTTTAGAGGAAGAGCAAAACCGGGAGGTTTATTAGCACTGAGATGCTGGATGATGCAAAAAAATATTATAGGAAACTTTCGTTTTTTGATCAAGATTAATAATTAATCTAGATTTTTTCATGATTGGTGTTACGCCTTTTTTTCGTGGTCCCGGTCTTACCCTCACATAACGCAAAATCTACATATTTTTAACTTTTTTATTTAATGTTTTCAAAAAGTTACTTTTCTGGTAGGAAAAATGATATCAAAGGCTATACACAATAACTGTATCATAATAACTTATATTTGAGAAAGAAAAAAATTTATCGCATCATAAATAAATTCACAAAAGTAGCTAAAGGTCCCCAGTCTTACCCCACTTTCCTACATCGTACAAAAAATGGTTTTCAATTTTTTTTCTGAGTGGTTAGTGAAGGAGCCTAACGAAGTAAAATGTTAAAATATGCCTGATAATTTAAAGATTTTGAACGAGAAAATTGGAATGTATTTTAAAGTAAGCCACCAAAGGAAAATGCAATTATTTTTATAAGAGAATATTCATACCTTAATTTAAGAAAATAAGTACATACAAATAAACAATTTATAGTAGGAGAAAGACCCTATTTTATCCTGCTTGGTGCAATTTTATTATGTACTCAAATTCTTGACCTACCTAAAAATAAATCGCAGGACGGATGGTCTAGATCAAAAAGCAAATTTTGAACGAAAATAATTTTTTTATTTCGTAAATCTCGAACACGTGGTTTGACGTAATAGAAAAGAAAATCCCGGGTTGACTCAACCCTTTTCGTTCCCGTTGGACTTTCCGTCCTAAACTGGGCCCTCTCTTCTTTCCAACCCCTTTATGAACCCTTTTGGAAGCGTTCCACGCGCAAGCGCTCCCTCTACTTTAAGACACGATTTTCCCAAGCCTTAAACAATAAACTTTTTATAAACAAATAGGTTGAAAATAAATTAAATACCTATTAATATCTAAGTCTAATAAATCAGTTTAATTTCAAATTCCTTTATTTCACGAACCTTCGGTTTTTACCCTCAGGGGGAGAGTTTAAACGCTGAGATGGATAGGAACGAGATGGTCCCTAAGGGCTTATCCGTCAATTAGATCTTGTTACAAGTTACTCGATTGATGACGTGTCAAAGAGTTTTGCTTGTATGATAAATATTTACCCAGGAATTATATCCGCGCAAATAATGTACTTAATTTATTAAAAATGCAGGGCTTTCGAAAGACATCAATGACCTTTAAGACTTCATAAACGCGAGAATGAGTTAAAGGTTGCTAATGTTATATGTAATTCTTTTTTTGAATTTTTCATAAAGGTTAAAATCGATTTTTGTCATAGCTTTTTAAGTTTTAGAATTTAAGACCTATAATATTTCGACTTTCTCAATGATAAGTTATTGGATTACCCTTTGTGTACGGATTTTGGGTCTTCCATATCCCGGAAAATTGATTATAAAATGCCGGCCGGAACTCCCTCCAAGTAGGGCAGCGATACAGTTTTTCATCCCTAAACATTTTTACACACGTCTTCGCCCATTCAGGCCACAGGCAGCGGGCTAGAACACCCTAAATTTCTCCCTACCATATTTTTTTCGAGAAAAACAATTTTTTTAAAATAAATGCTATTAAAGATTAGAAGTATTTGGTGAATATTTGGAAAGATTGGACCAATAGTTCGGTCGTACTGCGTTAAACAAAACTTCAGACCGACAGATCTTCGCCATCGATGCAAATTTCAAAAAAAGCTCTCAAAAAAGAAGATAATGTGAAAGTTTGGTGAAAATCGGAAGAATTTTGCGGCTGTGAAGTTTTCCGGAAAAATGCGACGCACGGACGGGCGGCTGGCACCACTGACAATCTCATGATCGGCAAAGATCACCAATCAATTTTCTTCTACTAGGTCTGAATGACCCTTTTCCAGAAAGCAGAGGGTATTACAGTAACTTCTCTTTACGGAAGCCAAAACTTTACATCCTCCCCTTTAAGAAAAATTCGTTGGGGCCAACTTTAGACACTTTTTTATCTGATAAAATTTATCTTGATAACATATTTGATTATGGGGCCTTCCTCATTAGGACTCCCCAAGGGTCCTTCCCCGTTTCTGTAACTAGGCACTCTAATGTGTCTTCTTTGTATGCACGGTCACGCGTAAATTTTTTCCCCTCCTTTCTCTATAAAATAAATAATAAACAGTTCCAATTTCGTCTTTTTCTCAGGGATGACGGATAAAAATCAAAGGCCCCTGAACTCGCTCAAGCGTATTTCTAACGAACCTACTTATTCAGACTGAATTCAAGTTCCCTCTTCTAGTTTTGAAAATCCCCATCGTCCACTTAGGTAAACATCAATATTTATTTTATCCTGGATCCACTATGTCTCCTTACAAAATAGCTTTTTCTATTAAAAAAATAAAATTAAAACAATAATTTCGTGATTCATAATCGATAATCCCTTAAAAACATGTGGCAAAATAAAGTAAAATATCCGCGATTAAGTTAAAAATGGTTTTTGTCTAAATTTTTACGTAAAATAGTTCGAATACAGGAGATATTTGGAAATGGCAAACAACAGGTAAGTAATGAAATAAATATAGAATTTAATTTGAAATTCGTATAAGGGTAAATCAACAGGTTCCGAACTTGAATGAAATCATGACCCAGAACATGGACATCCTCAAATTCATCGGAGGTTGTGAAGAATTCTGCGCTGGGAAAAAAGGAGATTTTTTTGAAATGTTGTAAGTGGAACTTGAAATTCCAGTTTTCTACAGATAAGTTAGATACTTAACCCAAACTGTCGATCGGCGTTAGGATGATTCTCGGCCTAAAAACAAAGAAAAACTCATATAAAAATGCTCTTTTCCGATAGAGCAAGGAAACGCTAGGAAACGTAGATTTTTTGGGTGTTTTTAAGGAAAAAGACTGCCAAAAACGATGAAAACCCCAGAATAGGGTATGTGTCAACGGAAAAACTAGGTACAACTCCTTAAAATCGGTGCAAAGAGTTTATCTGGGCCAAAATATTGATGGAAAGGGAGGGAAAATAGGGGTCTCCACGCCTAAGATGTAGCTCCCAAAACCCGGTATTTTTTTGTCGTTAGGCAATGATAGTTATATGTGATTCTCTGGTAAAAAAATAATTTTTTTTTCAGTAAAAATTTTGATGTTGAGAAAAGCCAAAAGATTTTTGAAGTTCTAAACTCGATGCCTACTCCACAAAGTCAATCTAGAGAGGACGAATTAAAAAGGGAAATCGCTGCGATGAAATTAAAATTGGAACAAGTGAACGAAGCGATCGAAAACTCGAAAGCGGAAAGAAAAAAAATCGATGATAAAATACAAGAAATTCAAAATAAAATTGTTCTGAAAATAAAAAAAGAGACTGAAAACTTAGGCTCTTCTGTATTGGAAAACCCTTCAGAATACGAAGTACGTAAATTTTAAAACTGAAAAAGAAAAAATTGAATATAATTTTTAGATACAATGGTTGGAAAAATTGACGGAAAAAGCGAAAGAAAAAGCAAAAAGGACTCGAATTTTACAGGCGCTTCAGCAAAAAGAGAATTATTTAAAAGAAATGATGAACCAAAAAGTGATTCAAGAAATGGATACGACTATTGAAGACCCGAAAATGTTTCTTTGAATGAACAAAAATAAAAAGTTTTGAAGCCTTCGATCAAGGAAAAAGGTTGTTTTTCAATGATTGTTAAATATTTTATGAAAAAGGTCCCGAGCGGAGGCAATCATCGAATATGCCGGCCAACATCTGGGTCTCTACGCCGATTACATCCACCTCGTACATATTTCAAAGTCCATCGCCGCCTATAAACTTAGATCAGGGTGCACTTTGCTTTCTGAAAAGTAGAGGGGAAAACTTTTCGACCTCACTACACCGGAAAGCTCTTCTCTAACAGAGGGATTCTAATGAAAAAATAAAACAGTCCGGTCTCAAGATCTATAAAAACCTTTCAGGTGACAAAACTACCAACCCTCAAAGAAAAAAACACTTTTTTCCCCATTTTGAGAGACGATTTTTAAAATAAGGACTTTTTTAAGGATCTTATTAAGCAGCGAGAGTAAAATATAACTTTTGACTAACACCCTTTTTCGGTCGAGTACAGAAACACTCAGTCCCAAAGGGAACGTGAACCCTAGGGAGCCTTAAACCACCTAAGACTTTGAAAAACAACGCTGCATAATCCGCCCTTATATTTTTCCGGACAACCCTCATATATGTATATGTAATTCAAAGCATTTTCCAGATTAAGCTTTTTACGGCATTATTTGAATTATTTTAAAGGTTTTTTCGTATGTTTTCTACCTCTGAAAGTTCGTCAAACAAGAATATGGGTTTGGGAGGGAAAAAAAAAGAGTCCCGAATCAACGAAGTCAAATTGGAAAAGTCAATTCTGCGGTAAACAAACGGGCTACATTTTAATTTAGAGCTGAAGCGTTGGAATTCAAGCAGAATTTACAAGCCCTGAACTCCTCTACTCCGGCGTCGACTATCCGCAGGAACCCCTCGAGAGCCGTCAAAGTTAAGTGTCCGCTAAACAATACCGCCTCGTAAAAAAAATATAACACGGTGGGAAAAAATTCCAAGCCCTTCTTGAGTAATTGTCCTTGCAATTTTTGTTTTCGTGTCGCTAAAATTATTATCGAAAAGATTGATGAATAGAATTGCATCACTTCCTGCTTCAACACCATCGCCTCAAATTGTGTCAATAAAAATAAGGAAAGTGATAGATACATTGAAAACAACATAAATTTTTACATATTTATTACAACGTAATTTATAGGGATCAGAAAAAGGGATCGAGAGGTCTAGAATAAACATTTGTCAAGTCTAGTTGATTACAGGCTTTTAGGTCGGCTAATGAGGTTCACCCCCTTTGCCACCAAACGTTGTGGTTCTGTCCTTATTATGTTCCACTAAGGATTAACTAGCCATTAGATTGTATTTATTTCTTATGGCTCTTTTATTTATTTCACGTCTTCGGATTATCTCGCCCCGCCAAGTAAAATTTATTTTACTTAATAAAAAATTTTGTTGGCTGCTTTACCCACCTCCCTAAGGGCTTTCCAACGATTCATAACTTTTTGGTTATTTTATAGGTAGGTACCAACTTATCGGTAGGTACCGATTTTAATGGTTTATCCGATCTCGAGAAATCTTCAATCATGGACAAAAAAACACAACACCTCAAATATTTCTTAAATTAATGGTTTTAAGACTTGTACTTCACCGTCAAGTATGAAAACATCCTTCTCATCACCGTTTTTCACTTTTAACCTTGACTTCATCTATATTTTACCTTCTTCCGTCTTAAACGAGGCACAGGAGACTTGTTACGACATACAAGTGTTTTTGAGGCGTTTTAGGGAATTTTTTTCCCTCCCGTTTTATCACCCCGGTAGATTCGTACTTGCGGAAATCGCCCCCTCGAGAATAAGAGACGAGACACCTTTTTTCTCCGTTTATTGGTTGATTTACAAATTTAAAAATAAAACTTTTTATTTTGATGAATTCTTATCTATCCAGTCTCTTAATGGGAAAACATTCGTGTAGACGGATGGATACTTGTCGCAGCTTCTCGCCCACGAATACAGTCCGACTAGAGCGTTCCACTGGTTGTGCAGAGGATCTCCGAAATCGTTCTGAAATAATTAAAATATTAGGGAATAAGAGATCCCTTTCATTAGGGAGTCAGTTCGGGTGAAAAGGGTCTCCTAGACCCAGTAGAGGAATTAGTGATCTTTCCCGATCATATAAAGTTGTCTGCGGTGCCGGCCCATCCGTCGCATTTTTCCGGAACACTTCACTCCCTCAACTTTCATCCGATTTTCACCAAATTTTTACAGAATTTTCCTCACTAGAAATATAATGCAGGAAGAAAGGGATGTTCTTGACCGTTCCGTGAGGCCTGGCTGGGTGAAGACTTTTGACCATATAAAACGGATTTTCCTCATGATAGGAAAATATCATTAATCAGTTTTCCTCTCTGGGGTCTGGAAAACCATTTCCTCGGTGGAAAACCCTTTTCCCAGACCGCTAAGACACAGCTCTGAAAAAGGGTTTTGCAGTCCCCGTCACATGGAGGTTACCACAAATCTTCTCATTGAAGAAGTTCATGATAATCATGATCATATCCAACGTGACACCCCAACAAAAATATGAACCACGGTTTCAAAATATTAAATTGAAATGGATGTTTCAAGTTGAAATATTAATCAAATGAACAGAATTTTCCACAATAAAAGATATAAATACCCAGCAAGGAGCGTTTTTGGAATCCTTCCAGGCGCAAAGCATTCTCGGGCTTATGACATCATCCTCATATTTATTTTGGCAATCTTTTGCATCCAATGCATCCAATTGAAGTTTTTTAAGTTTCCCTTCTTTTCTATTCTAAAAAAATTGAAAACTAAAGTTCCTAAACAAATGAAAAATAAAAAGAAATTTGGCATTTTCTCCCTCGTTCCGTGTTTCGATAGTAGGGACGAAAAATGATTTAAGTGCGCTACTTTAAGTTCCCGAAACTGTGGAATAGTGCTTTTTACTGGGATTGTAATTTTAGTGTAGTAGAATTATAAGGATTTTTTTTACAAGGGAACAACCCTTGCAACTTTTCCTCCCCGACCGTGTCATTTGGTCAGCGGAAGCGTCAGATGCAAAGATGGCAATATTTTGCATTTTATTGGCTTTCCCAGTCTCGAATGCATAATGAAGTGGTCTTTCGAAGCCTATCTTATCTATTTAAAAGTATTATTTTCAGGAGAAAAAACCATTTTTTTAATAAAAAGTATTTTTGTTTAAAACCTCGTCTTCTCCCCAGCCTGAGATATAAACTTTATCCTTAGCTTTGACTTCAGTGTTTGCTATTCTGATCGTTTTAGCTTCTTTTCCGTCGAAAGGTTTTTCCAATTTTAATATCGCAAGATCGTAATCGTTGATAATCGTGAAATTCGGATGTACAACTATTTCCTGAACATTTCTCGTAAATCCGCCTTTATCTCGATTGTTACTTCCAGCTCTCACGGACACATCTTGTACATCAACACTTTAAACAAACTCAAAATATTCTGGAACTTAAAATTTTTTTTAATTACCCGTCAACGCATGAAGCCACAGTTAAAACGATTCCTGGCTTAATTAAAGCTCCGGAGCATGCGAAAGTTTGTCTTGTCTCTATGGCGACCTGGAAAATTGAGATATCTCTACAATAACATAACTACCTACATCATTTGTATTGAACAGTGACTATGATTGATAATATAGATTATGTCATTAGGTCCCAAGTTCATAACTTTCTGAAATTCTGTCCAATTTGATTAATGCATATATGATTGGTTAAATATGTTGTAATTAGGCAAAAAGGGATAAATCTTTCAATTCATGGTAAAATTTTTTTTTTTTTTTTGCAAAAGCATTCTATATCATGCCCCATGTTCTGTAAACCCAGAATAGGGCTTAATCGTAATCGTGAATATGATTATATGATATAATCGTGAACTGATTTATACTAACTTGATAAAGCCTCGAGGATATCGTCGCACTTTGACCACCTGCAATAAATAAATTGCCATCTCTCAAAATTCCAATATTCGCCCCCTTCGCTCCTCCAAGGATTAACCCTAAAAACAAATTTTAAAAAAATTAATCCGAATAAAAAAAACTCACCAATTAAAAGGAAAGAAAACATTTCCAGGCCAGTGTTTTAATGGAACTGGTTTTTCAACAAGCTACTTGGAAAAGTTTATCAACGGATAATCGAAACTTTGTTTTGATAACAAAAAATTCCCAATCCGAAAGCCACTTGAAAATCACAATTTTTTAACGAGTGATCCAATTTTTTTAAACAAAAGGCTTATAAAGAGATGAATTAGTTGTTTTTAATCTTGAATTATAGAGATATTGGAGTAAACAAATTTAAACGGAAAAAAAAGAATTGTTTCGATTTAGATTGACATAGGGAACGCATCAATCTCGGCTGAGAAATAAATCCTGTTCGAATTGCCATTCTATCCTTTTTTCCCTATTTTACTCATTCCTTATCCCCCTTTTTCTGTTTTTCCTGAGTTGGACCAACAACCTCCCCCTCGCCAGGTTTAATTGTTTCCTTCGGCGGGCGGATTTATCTCGTTGTCCCTTTTTCTTGTCCGCAAGTGATGGATCACGTCGGTAAAACAGCGCCTCATAAACGTGACTTGAAACATTGCTTGGGCTCTGAAAAAGGGGGAGGGATGTCTTAGATTATTTCGTGAGACCCCCGGAGATGATTTCTTACTTAAACAGCCCACAGGAATTTTTCCTCGTTTCTATCCTGCGGAGCACGATTTTTATTTAACAAGATTTCTTTTTTTTTTTTCTCACATCTTACAACCCTTTCCCTCGTTAAGGTAAGGGTAAAAAATTAGTTTAAAAATTTATAGCCAGCAACAAAAAAAAAAATCTACTTAGTTGGATACCTAAAACTGGGATTTCTTGAGAGAGAAAAAAAAAAGTGGTAAAGTTATTTTATTTCTTTCTTTAATTTTATGGATCAAAATTCAAGAGTTAAAAATTTTTAGGTACGAGGGATGTCCAAAAATTAAAGACCTTGCCGCCGTACGGGCGAAGTACTCTGCCAGATGGTAGCACTAGCTTGAAGCGGGAAGTTCCCCCTCCACATCGCAATTGGTCTCATCTCTCTATCTTATCCAGTGTTGCTACGGCAGCCGTTCGCGATGGACCCCGGTGCCGAATCCCGCCGGTTGTGAAGTTCGCTCCGTCATCTGTTTCCTAAACGCGGAGAAACTTCGCCCAGTCGAAATTCATAGACGTTTGACGGCTATTTATGGCAAAGTTATGAATGAGCGCAACGTTTGGAAGTGGTGTGCAGAATTTTCTGGCCGTCAAACGTCTATGAATTTCGACCGGGCGAAGTTTCTCCGCGTTTAGGAAACGGATGACGGAGTGAACTTCACAACCGGGGGGATTCGGCACCGGGACGTCCATCGCGAACGGCTGCCGTAGCATCATTGGATAAGATAGAGAGATGAGACCAATTGCGATGTGGAGGGGGAACTTCCCGCTACAAGCTAGTACTACCATCTAGCAGAATACTTCGTCCGTACGGCGGCAAAATACAAACGGTCTTTAATTTTTGGACATCCCTCGTATCTATGTATTTTTCAAAAGCCTTAGGCCTAAAAATCTTCCTCTGGGAGTATTCGGATAGATAAGTTTATACAACAACAATTTTATTTATCTAAAAAAAAATCAATTCGTTGGACATCAAAAGCCCTAATTGAGTGACCGAATTGACCAATGGAATAAAAAGACGTTAGACATTAATTTGTGTGATTAGTTGTAAAGGGATCGTTTGTTGCTGGAATTTCCCGTTCTCCTCCCTTCCCGTCTCCGACGGCCGATGGTTCGATTTATTAGCCGGGGCAAACCACAATTTCCGCCTTGTCTTTGAGAAAGAGACTTCCGGGCCGACCCCTACCGCCCTTTTACCGCCCGCAAAACTTCCCGACTTGTCTATTAGTCTAATGTCGTCACGTGACTCGGAGAACTTATCCTTCTAATCTTAGCCTTTTTTTTCGCCTCGGACGGAAAGAAGAGAGAAAAAAACCTTTAAACCGAAGAGATTTTTATCAGGGGAAAACTCAATTCCGAAAAAAGGCTTTCTGCTAAAGAATTTTAAAGATATTGCCACGACCTCTCTCTTTTGTTGAAATCAATAAACTATTTACAATTAATTTATAGGCATTATTTTTGCAAAAAGTACTGATCTGGAGAATCAAGGTAGGAAAATGAAAATCTTGGCACAAACAGACCACACACAACGGGCGAAAAAATCCCAAATTTCTCCCTACTCTAGATTTTTTCCCCTTATAAATTCTATTTGACAGATCGAACCAGTGGCTATTGTGAATTAAACCAGAGTATGGCGTAATCAGATTCAGAATTACGATTATAAGCGTAATCTTAGTTTCATTTATTTTGATTACGTACATATTTTGATTACGGATTAAGATTACGATTACTGCGGTTGGATAGGATGCAAAACTATTCATGGAGGGTTATAGAACAGTCTCAAACTGTTGTTTTCATAAAATAGTTGAATATTTAAATTAAAATAAAGCAACTTTTGATGAGTCAATTGAGTTTAACATTTGAACGTTTCTAACTTCATTTATTTAGCGCTCAAAAGGCAGGACAAAAGGGTTTTTATTGAGTCGAGAAAGGGAGGGGGGATGGGGAAAAAGGTCGCCTTATGTAAATTTAAGAGACACACCGCACTCAAAACACTTCCAAGTCTCGTCCTTTTCCGGGCAAAGAAAAGACGGGGAAGAAACTTGACTAAAACCAGCCTCTTCAAACGGTTTATAGCCCTTGAATAAATACAATTAAAAAAAATGAAGGTGAATGAGTTTTTCTAAACCAGTTTCTCTTTTTCTCTTTCTCTCTTTTTTTTTAGACGAGAAGGGGGAAAGAGAGAGAGAAATACTAAAAAGAGGAAGAGAACTAAATTAACGCCTTTTCGACAACGTAGATTGTCTCTGATTCAATTTGCGGCCCTACTTTTACAGGAAAAGATCCCACAGACTTCCAGAACACAATTATACGCCTTGTGAATTTTAAATCTATCTGTCATCCGCTTGAAATATTTTACTTGAGATTTCAAAAACGAGGGGATGATTGACGCGGTACTTACACAAGGGATTTTTCCCCTTCTAATCAAAAATCTTTACAAAATTCCAAAAGAGAAGTTATCACCCACGTCCTGCTTTTCCGAGAGGCTCAATCGATTCTATATCGACCATGTCTGTGGTGGCAAAAGGTCCATTTTTTCTACATAAAAAAAGTTGTATTATCATAATTTTTAATGTTTAATAAACTAAATATTTGAGAGTAAATTCGTCTAAATTTTATCAAATTTTTTGTATGAACTATGAGAAGGAGAGATAATCGTACTTAAAAACAATGCCTTTTTTTAAAAGTTTTTTTTTTCGAGGGTGTCAGACTACTTGAAAGACAAAGAGTCTTGATAAAGGAATTAGAAGTGGCTTCAAGCTTGTCTCCCTCCTTAATTAACAAAGATATCCGAAAGAGATTCTATCAGGCTCGATCAGCGAAAATCATCGCATATGTGATTTTTTCATATGGAGAAAAATTTTTTCGAGAATCAATAATTCAAAATCATAGATGTCAAAAATCAAATAATCACGTTTATTTTGAAATACACACTTAAAAATTTTCAGTTTCCAGCCATGTTAGGAAGAATCACGAGCCGTTTATGGTACAATAAACAATCGCGTGCTAGATATTCAAATGCTTTATGTAACACATCGGGAAAGGTAAATGAAAATCAATTAAAGGGAGTTCTTTTGCGTAATTTCGTTTCTTTCGGTTAGAAAGGACTTGTTTTGGGTGTTTACGACGGTTGTTGTCCTGGTGAATTTAAACTTTCGCCGACCGCGGCCAAATTCGATGAATGCCTTTGCGGAAGGTTGACGGAGCTTCTGAAAGGGACGAAGCTCAAATCTGGTAAAGTTCAAGTGTTTGGAAATCTCGGCGATGAATTTTATTTGGTCGCTGCCGCCGGGCTTGGACCCGAAAGCGCGACCACGAACTCGGCCCAGGGTTTGGACGAATGCAAGGAGAACATCAGAATAGCGGCAGGCGTCGGAGCTCAGGCCCTTCAAGATCAAGCTATCGCCAACATCTTCGTCGAAGAAGTGACCAACGCCGAAGCTGCAGCAGAAGGTGCAGCTTTAGGCGTCTGGCGGTACCAAGACTGGAAAGCCAAAGAAAATCAAAAAACCGTCTCAACAATCGACCTCTACACTGGAAACGACAAGTAAAAATATTTACGAAATTAGGTTTAAACTTTTTTTTTAGAGACGGTTGGATAAGAGGACTTGTCAAAGCAGAAGCTCAAAATATGGCCCGAGAAATTGAAGAAATTCCGGGAAACCTTATGACGCCTGCAATTTTCTCTAGGGTATTTTCGACCAAATTTTCCATAATAATTAATCTAATGAAATGTTTAGTTTATAGAAGAGCATCTCTGTCCTTGTGGTATAACGTTGGAAACTAAAGATAAAGATTGGATTGACACCCAAAATTTCCATGCTTTTTTGACAATGTCAAAAGGTTCTTGTGAGCAGCCGGTGCTTCTTGAGCTTAAGTATTGTGGAGTTCAAGCAAACGAGAAACCTATCGTGCTTACAGGTATTGTAAAAATTGAACTAAATGGGTTCATGAGAGAATTTTTGCAGGTAAGGCGGCGACTTTCGATTCGGGAGGCTTGTGCTTAAAAGCTTGTCGAAACATGTCGGCAAGCAGGGCCGACTTGGCCGGTGCGGCCGTCGTCGTCGGAGTTTTTCGGGCGATCGCACGTATGAGGCTTCCCATCAACGTCACCGCGCTTCTCGCAGTTTACGAAAATATGCCAAGTGGAATGGCTGTAAAGCCGGGCGATGTTGTCATGGCGAGAAATGGAAAGACTATCAGGATTGAAGATACGGATAACGACGGCAGAGTCGTCTTGGCTGACGTTTTGTCATACTCCTCGATCTATCAACCATGCTTAGTACTAAATCTTGGAACATCAAATCGTAAGCAAATTAGAAAAAATTTCATTTGGAAAGCTATCTATTTCACAATTTGAAAAACTTTTAGCTGGATTACTGACCAGTCTTGGCGCTCCACCAAATGGTGTCTTTTCCACTTCGGACATAATATGGTGGGAGCTCCACCGAGCCGGAATGTACACAGGAGATCGCGTTTGGAGGCTTCCTTTCTGGAAATTTTTCCGTTCACGTGTCACAAGTAAAAGACTAAATGATCCGATGAAAGCTTAAAAATTTTTTTTCAGATTTTGAAGGAGTAGATACAACAAACGTGGGACGCGGGCCAGGAGGATATCCTTGTCTCGCCGCTGCTTTCCTTCTCGAATTCGTCCCTCCT
The DNA here is from genome assembly GCA_014119065.1 of Orius insidiosus. Classification (NCBI taxonomy): domain Eukaryota; kingdom Metazoa; phylum Arthropoda; class Insecta; order Hemiptera; family Anthocoridae; genus Orius; species Orius insidiosus. The sequence continues at coordinate 23,342 of JACGAQ010000892.1, read as the reverse complement.
TGCGTTGATTTCGTTCATATCGACATTTCGGGTACCGGAACGGTTAATGTACATACAGGAATGCCTTACTTAAGGAAGCAATGCATGTCTGGCCGACCGGTCAGGACCATCTCCCAGTTCTTGTACCAAATCGCTTGCCCTCATGAGCATATACACGATTGCTAACCAAGAATAAAGTTTTAAAATGTGACGTTTACTTTAAAAAAAATCTTTGCTTTATCGTTTGACGGTCCGTAACTCCAAAACCGTCTTCTCGCATTAATTGTAAATGATTACAGTATTATGCCCTATTCAGCGGCAGACATGACACGTTAAAAGGGAATATTGCAAAAATATATTCTACGAAAATTTAGTTTAAAAAATTCATTTTTTAATAAATTAGATCTACGTCATAAATTATACACTTTATATTACATCAAAATTATTTGTTCAGGAAGTTGGGTTTTTCAGCCAAAGGCAATAATACAGGTTCAAAACTTTATTTGAACCTGTATTATTGCCTTTGGCTGAAAAACCCAACTTCCTGAACATCTGATTCTCCGCAGCCACTCTTAACAATAACAATCAAAATTATTCTTCAATTCTTTTTTTAACAATAATAATTATAGCAGAAAAAAATTACATAATTTGAAATAAATAAATCAATAATTATTCACACTTTCTGGACGAATTCCATCAAGACGGTTTCTTCTACTAACTCAAAAAAACATTAAAAATTTTTAAGGCTCCTCTTATTTTAACAATAAAGCAAATGAGCTAATGTTATCAACTAGGTAATATTTAAATGCTCTAGATATTGACTATTCTATTCCATTTATTTCTTTAACCAATTAAGGCCAATAATGATCACATAGTTCACATTTTTGTAAAATTGATTTAAAAAAATTAATTATAACTATAATAAAATTAAACAAATCAACAATAGGTAATTAGGCCAAATCAAAAAATCAGTGGTCATTTTTTATTACCAGTTTAATATTCTTGATAAATGATATTTTATTGCTCTTTAGTTTAATTTTTAAATTAATTTATTTTAAAGCATTTCTATTAAAACTAGACAAAAAACAATGAAATTATAAAACTAACCAAACTATTTACAAGACTAAAACAGCTTTGACGATATTTACATTATTTAAAATTTAAGAGGGTGAAGGTGAATATGATAATCACATTTTAAACCCTCTATTTGAAAAATACTGTCTTGGAGCTGCACCGGAGTAGTAAATCAGAAAAAAAAAGTTTTGAAATTTAAAAAAATACCGAGATCTCAAGCACACCATTAGGTTGTCCTAGAGTAAAAAGAAAAAAGGAAAAACAAATGGTCAAGGTTTTTTCGCCCTTTGGGACTGAGCACCTTTGATCTAACGTAAGTACTTTAAATTCTAATAATTCGATCTGATCACATCTTACAGGCAAATTTTGAGAAAAATACACAAGCATGATTGTTTTCTTTCAGGTACTTTTAAATTAGGAAGCTAAATCTTATAAAATAAAAAATACTCTCACTTCAACAAGTTTTCGACTAAAAAATAAAAGGTAACTACAGAAACATTAAGTAATATATCAAATTGAAAAAAATAGGGATGGAATGGAAATTCTAAGCTTAAAAGTTCAGAAAAATAAAATTTCTAATAATTAAACAAAGAAACAAATTTCTAATCCTTCTGCTACGTTGGGAGAAGCTTTGAGATTTCATCTTGTGTCGCGTTCGAGTCTAATAAGTTGCTTGACTCCGATTTCGCAGCCAAAAGTGGTTCGGAGAGGTTGAGTGGCCCGTTTGAAAATTGTTGAGGACTTGTTTTGCCCGATGGTAGCTGGAAAAAAAGAAAATAAATGATAAAATCAAATTTAAGAATAAATAAATTTTTCAGTCGTTATGGTAGTTTGGTGTAAGGCAAAGGGCCGAACCTTTCAGGAAAACTTTTTCGGCCAAAAATGTTCTATCTGGTGCCCTGAGAGGTAAAAAGTAACTTTGGGGTTTGATGGAGAAGGGAGTCAAAAAGGCTGTGAAGTTTTTAACAAATATTTCGAAAACTATGAGGTTTACTACAACAATAATCTAGATTAAATTTCTATCCAAAAATGTTGAGCATGTAATTTTTCTCAAGTGAGGAGATTTCAGATCTAAACTACTTGTAAATAGAACATTTTGGCCAGAAAATCATTCCCATAAATTGAAAGGAACCATTTACCATCGCTTTATGTTTATCATGCACCATAATAGGTGATGTATGCTATTATAAAATAATAAACTATTATTATAAAAACATGAATATTGGCTTTTATGTACAGATTTGGATTCTGGAGGTCATGAACGATGAAGGGGTCTGAAATTAGAAGATGAAAATGACTTTAAAGCCATTATTAATCCATGCTTTCAGTCTGAAAATAATTTGGTTTAGATGATTAGTATTTTAAAAACGAAACAAGCGACGTCACATTTTGAAAATTAAAAAAAAAGACATTCTCAAAACCGAAAATGACGAGACCGTTATTTTGAGCGTTATTTTAGGCGGAAGGAGGTAAAACGAGTTTTCCGTTCACTCCTCTATACCTTGCCTTAAATGGGTCAAATGAAATGTTCGTGATTACTGGAGTAGCGTCTCGACATAACAAGACTTCCGGGACGTTGTTGGAATCTGCTGATAATGGTACTCGCCCTCCTGGGGCCGTTCGCCCTCCTAGGGCGCTTTTTGTCATCCATGCTCCTTGTTGACCTCTAGAAAACCAAATCTGTTTATTTTCGGAAGTCGAACTTTTCTCCTTTTTTTTCACCCCCGCAGTCATGCTTTCATAGAAAAAATTTGCCTCATGCATTTTCTTTTTTTCTATTGCTGCATAAGCTCCCATGCCCCATGGCATCAACAAAAAAAAACTTTTAAAAATTTCTCGATCTATGTGCCTGAAATGGAAATTTTTTGCCAGTTGACTAGCAAAAGCATGCCTTTTCAAGCGATCATACCAAATACGCGCTCCGAGTTGAATACTGTAAATTACATTATTTTTTTTTCTTTCTCATAAAAAAGTAATTAAATCATTAATAAATAGTTAAACTAAACAATTTTAAAATTATTACCTGAGAATGAGTTCTGGTTACTTCAGGGGAGCCTTGACTTCTTGTGTCATCGCCACCGAGAGTGTGGATGAGCTGAAAATTCAAAATAATTTTTTTTTTATAAATTGGTTAACAGAAAAGGTAAAAAGAGGCCTCTATAAAAATTAGGTACTGTCAGGATCTGGCCATGATAGGAACTTCCACAAAGTAAACCACTACTTATTGACAACAAGGAACAAAATAAAATGTCTTCACCCAGCCAGGCCACATGGAGAGCGTGAACAGCCCAAATTTCTCCCTACTATAGAGAAGAAGAAGAAAAAATAAATAAATAAAAAGGAATACTTGGTGAAGATCGGACCAATAGTACAGGCGTTGTGGAAAATTTTAGATAGACATATCTCCTCCATTTTGGCAACCAGCACCACAGACAACCCTCGTGATAGTGATAAAAATCACTAATCAATTTTCCTCTATGGGGTCTGGATCAGGGTGTCACAATAACCCCTCCCATTGAGGTAGTTTTCTTTGCTGATCATGACAATTTATGTGGTGCTCACCTTAGGCAGTTTTTTCCAGCACTCTTTGTCTGCTATTTTTATCTTATTTTTACCAAATTTTTACAAAATCTTCCTTTCATACTAATGTTTGAGCTTTTCACAAAAAGGGCATTGATTTGTCAGTCTAAAGTTACATTTAACACGCTAAGGCCATGCTATAGGTCCTGTCTTCACCAAATTTCGCAAGTATTCTTCATATTATATAGATATTATTTGGCTTATTTAAATTATTTGCTTCCCTTATTGCCAAAAGGGAATATGAGGGACCTAGTAGGAGTTAAAATGCCCTCTGAAACGTCGGGAAGCAATAGAACTCTTGAAGAAGAACTTAAATGATGTTATTCTACCTTGTCCATTTCATCATCGAAGACATCTCCAGGATTTGATTCTTCTTTTTTGGACCACTCCATCAGAGTGGCTCTTTTTGCTGCGAGGTACATGGAACGTTTGATTTTCATGTAGAAAACTTCTGTGACTGCCCGAACCCCGTAGTCAGGCACGAAAGTCGTCCTAAGTTTCGAGTCGAGGTTCACACTTTGGAGCGAACCCATCGGCTGGTTTCCGCCACTAGATGGCGATTCTGCTGGCATAGCTGAAAAGTCGACTGAAAAAATATCATTTTATTAATGAACCCAATCAATCTCAAAATTTTACCTCCGCCAACATTTTGTATCAGCGCCTGCGAACCAAAAAATGTGAATGGGCCACTTTCAAAAACCAAATTTTCGCGCCCAACAGTCACTTCTACTCTTCCCTCCAAAATAAGTACAAAATAATCCACAGGTTTTCCCTAAAATTTAATTTAAAAAAACTACGTTTCCTTTTATTCTTAATATACCTGTTCATAAATGATTGTATGTGGTTCCATTTTTTTGTTTTTATCCTTAACCTTGATGTGGTAAAATACGTCCTGTTTTAACAGGCGGCGGAGTACATTTTCCGATATATTATCAACCTTGAAGGCATCAACTGCTGGAAATCGTAATTATTTTGTGCACAAAAATATACATAATAAAATGACCAATCTTCTTATTGCACTAACACAAAAACTTAGAAATCAGCACACTAAAATTCTAATAAAAGTGGAGTTTAAGGTTATGAAAGGAGGCCAAACTATTGGTCTTCACCAACATGATTTTTTCAGTTTTGTGTGGAAGCCATTTGCTAAAGGATAAGCCATTTTAAAGAATTTTGACTCACTTGTAGATAGGAACTGGAATGTTGCTAATGTCAATTGAGGTGATATGTGTATTCTTTGATTCTCATTCTTCTCCGCAAATACTGAATAGTCTGGTTTATTGTGCCCTTCTTTTCTTCTCCTTTTTGATTTATTATCAGCTAAAAAAAAATCAATATAAAAATAAAGAAACCTTAAAGAATAGGCTTACTGTAGACGTCCGTTTCGTCATTAATTTCAGCTTGTATCAACTCTTCAATGACGTCTTCTAAAGTAATAAGACCGATCGTTTCATAAAATGGGTCCCCTTCGCCTTCGCTGTTGACGCGGTGGACAAACGCCATGTGACCTTTAATGCCCTCTTTGAACTGCTTGAAAAGTACGTCTAAGGTCAAATCTTCGAAAACGAAGTAGCAAGAGTTTTGATAAAATTCGCAATGAGTTTTCAACGGCGTATTATCATCAGGGTCAATGAGAGCGAGATCTTTTATATAAAGCATCGACACAATATTTGATCTTGATCCTTCGAATACCGGCACTCTAGAAAAGCCTAATGATCTAAATAAAATTTTAATGCATTTTTTAAATTTTAAAGTACCTGATTTCATGATTTCAGTCACCGTTTCAAAATCCAAAACGGCATCGATGGAAAGCATGAAGACGTCTTCTATTTTAGTCATCACTTCAAAAACCGTTTTCTGGCTCAACTCTAAGGCACCCGATATAATATTTACTTCGTCTTTTTGAAGATCGTTGTACTCTGTTGTTAACTGTTAAAATAAAACAAAAAGTAGGTAAAAAATAAACATTAGTTGAACAAAGGGACCTAAGATCCCCACATCAGAAAAAAAGCATCAACTTCCTTACGCAGCATGCACAAAAAATTGTCAGAAGGCTTGTAAAACTTAATTAATTGATGTAAAAATTTCAGATTTTTTCTCATATCCCTATGGAATATCTTCAACGGCCGGCAACCTTTAATAATCTGGAGGCAAACACATCAAAGCCTTCACTATCTGGAACTACCAAACGAATATCGACTAGCTGAACAACTTCTTTCAAAACCGACGCATTTTAACAAATTTAAACATTTTAACCACTTTTTCTCCAATTTCCGGGCGCTTTCCTCGATCTTTCAAAAAAGAGCAACCCTTTTTTAACTGATTTTATGGAGTTTTCCTAGTTTTTTGCTCACCGAAGTTCAGCTTTTCCCACGATTTTAATATTAAAACACACTCAGAAGGTGACTTAAATTTCCTCCGTGGGCGCCCGGTCGCTAGGTTACTGACCGACACTCTAAATTAATATCATTTTCATTGGCTTTTCGCCCGGAAAGAATTTCACTGAATTTTTGGTACGTTCATCAATCTTTCGAGCGTAACTCTTCGTTTCCAAACGAGCAAAAACTCTTAGTTTTTAGAGCAAAAATCGCCCTTTTAAACAGTGTTTCAAGTTTCAAGCATTTCGGGAACGTAAGATGGTAAAGAGACAATATAACTTTTGAAAGAATCAAAAACACTTTGAGAAGAAAATTTAAAATCTAAAAAGGTCAGTGGAGTCTCAGAATGTTAACATTACGTTTCTTTTTCACAGGAAAACATAAACACTAAATCAAGAACGCGTTATATAATATCAAACAGAGAGAGAGAAAAAAAATGTTTAGACCATGAATATCTTATTTCACAACAAAGGAAATAACGAAAACGTTTTTTATTAATAGACATGACATGGCACGCGAATGAGGAGAAATGGTTTTAAATAAATATTGAAAATTTTAACGCAAAAACTCGATAAGTCCTAAAGTCGAATTGAATGTTACTGAAGAATGTTGGCATCAAGCCGGCATTGAGCTCTCTAGGTCAAGGCTTTTTTCCTTTTTGTGTCGGGCGAGGGTTGTTTTTTTAGTAAGGGAGAAGAGAGACCACTGAGTGTCGCCACTGTCGCTTTCCCTTGTGAACACTCTGGTTCCGGGGATGCCCTGCAAGCAACCCTCACCCGACATATGAAATAAGTAGGAGAATGATTGAAAAATGTTATAGTTGGGTAGTTAAAAAGGATAGTAAAATTCGATGAAAGAAAAATTAAAACTAACGTCTGTCAAGTCAATTTGGAAGTTATACCTTTAATTAAAAATACCTTTACTAATTCTTTGAGCCTTTCTCTGGTGTAAACAGCGCCGATTTCCTCACCGAGTAGAAAGTCGAGAACTTTACTTATTGGATAAGAAAGAGGGCTTGTAAGACCCATGACGATCTTGGTGATGAAGATGGTTTTAGCGCCGACAGCGAGTCCGTGACGTGAGCAGATGGCTTGAGGGGTGATCTCGCCGAAAATGACGATGAGAAGAGTGGAAGCGACGACGGCGACCAGGCCCGAAGTCAAGTCGTCCAAAAGAATCGTGAACGTCGAGTTGACCATAACATTCCCGAGTAATATACTGCACAACAGATAGTTTCCGTGCGATCTCACCGGAGTGATGGCATTCGCGTATTTCTTCTCTTTTTTCGTTCCCGTATTCGCGATTATTTTCAAATCCGTCCTGTCGATAGACATAAGGCCGAGGTTCAGACCGGAGAAAAGCGCGGAAAACATAAGGCAAATGAAAATAATAATGAAAGAAACGTAGACGGGGAATAATCTCTTGTAAGTTCGGACGGAGACGTACGATTCTGTCCCCAAATGAGTCCAGAGCACGTGCTCGTTGCTGTTTAATTTGTCCGTTTCTCGTTTATAACAAAAGTAAAAGGTGCCTCCGATGTCGGAGACTGGCATCGTGATTTCGATGAGCGCAGACCCCTCCGTTATCGAATCCCCAATTAGCTGAAACACACATCACTGAATACTTTTATAAGATTGATATGATTACTCACCGCTTAATATACTAAATACAAGTTAAGATATCTATGCCTAACTACCTATCTATGAGCATAAGGACTTCATAAACAAGCATTCATATTCCACCCTTTGTCACCTAGGAGGATTAGCACTAGAAATCTTTATGATCCTATCATTTTTTGATTATGATTAAACTGTATTCAATTTAATCAATTGATTGATCATATTGTATTTAATCTAATCAATTGATTGATAATCAAAAATAATATGATTACGATAATAGCTTTTCCCTACTCCGAGAGGGAAAAGATTCTTTAACTTTATGAAGATGATGTTATTCTACGGCGCCCTAGTTAATTGGTGCGATCGTACGCCCAAAATGGAGTCGAGGAAGAGCGGAAGAGGCGTGTGAAATAAACACGAGGAGGTTAAAATCAATTAGATTAATTACTCGTATTTTAACATGAAAAAACATGACCTAATTTCCGCCCTAGGGAGTACTCTGGCCTTTTCCCAACTCGGTGCGGTCTGAGCCGCTTATATCCCGTTTTTAAAGAAATTCTGAAGTTTTTCTTACGTCACGGGACAGAAATAAGCGAGTGACGAAACACAAAAAATCAATTTTTTAAAATATTCATAAAAGAAAAGACCTTTCAGCCTCAACCAAAAATATTGTTATAACAAAAATAAAATAATGCGGTATTGATTTTAAACCACAATCTTTATAAACAATTCTAGAATCGGCCGTTTTATCATTAATAAAACTTAAAACCGTTTTGTACTCAAAATGCTTTTAAACTAAATCACCCGAGCCTGATAACTGATAAAAAAAAGAGCACCCAATAAAAAAAAATAATAATAAATTAATTAGGTAGGTAGGCATAAACCATGCGGCATAAAAAAAATTGATAGATTTGTTTACTCCTTTTACTTCAAAGAATCATTTTGTGCAGTTAAAAAAAAATTATCAAGGTTAATGGAGTGAAACTAATCGTACATTAATTGAACTGCCACTTAAGCCGGACTATTATAAATGTAGAAGTGCCATGAGACACCAATGAAATTGGTTCGAGGGTACAAGCGACTCTTTCACCCATTTACCTCGACGAAAAAGAAAAGTAAACGGAAAAAACTTCTTAGTAGTGTAATTACAAGCAGAGTTTTTTCTGTTCAATTTTCAAATATTACGTTCAATTATTAATTTTTTTACCTGCTGCTTTTCAGTGGCTGGGAAGTCGCAATGCTCGCCTCGCGTCTGCTTTTTGTGCGTGAGGACGAAGTAGGTGTCGTTCCGGAATCCGGAACCGAAGAGTCTTAGAATCCCGGAGGTTCCGAGGAGAAATTCCGGGACACCGTCGTCGCCGATTCTGTTGTTACCATCCCAGGACTCTACACGGAAACCGAAGAGAAGGACGCCGTTGTGCTCGGAACGCCTCACCCTGAAGGACCCAAAAACACATTAAACCACCAAGCACTCCTAAAATATTAATCCTCCTCCCGAGAAGCATGCCTATGAAACAATTAGCCTAAAAGCAACGATACCATTCAAAAATGATGGATTACTTAACTATAATATCTCTTTTGTTACATGAATAAGTGATCTTTTACCAATCGATAAAATTATAAAAATCCTTGCATTAACTGATGGTCCCCAGTGAAACTACAACTAAATAAGTCCCAAGATATTTGTAAAAATAACGAAACATTTACAATGAATCTTTCGCCCCTTTTTATCCTTCTTATCATTGCGACATTGACACAAATAAAAGAGCAGTCTACCAGACTATAAAAATAGAAAATAAACTTCGGAAAGCAGCATCGCAATGAAAAACACTAATTAAATCTACAATTCTAAGCGTCTGCATCATAAAATTGCACTTTCCTGCACTTCAAGGTTATAAAAAAATAAAGAAAAGCATGCGGGCTCTGCCATGCTAAACTTCCGAAGAAGGCAAAGAGAAAAATGAATTGAGAAAAATTTTATTTAATAATGCAACTTAAATGCCGAGAGAAACGCACAAAAAATTCAGTAAAAAGGGTGATTTTTGCCCGCAAAACTGAGGATAACGAGGTCTCTGGTGCCTTGATTAAAATATTGAGGAAAACTACAAAAATCAGATAAAATTGGGTCTTCTCGGGCGAAAAGTCGTTGAAAATGGTATTCATTTAGAGGTACCCAAAAAATTGTGTACGTAGTACCTAGATAACTATTTTTTACAAAATCTTCTGTTGAGTATTTTAAATTTTTGGGTTAGGCCTAAAGCTTTTTGCCAAAAATATGAAATAAAATAAATGAAGATGTGCAAGTTTTAAATCCAAAAATAACTACAACACCAAAACTTTATGAAGATCTTGTCGAATACTTCATATTTTAAAAAGGAGAAAGTAGGGTGGAATATAACGGCGTATTGATTCTACTACCCCCAAGTGAATGAACCTCTTCTGACCTTAACACCGAAAAACACGTCATGTTTACCTCCCCACTAAACTTTATATCAAAGCTAAAAATAAAAATGACAATAAAAAAAATCTAAATCTAGCCCTAAAACTCAGCGCAACATGCCGCAACAGAAAAGTTGACATTTACCAATTGAACGTGGACCTTCGTATTTTAGACTGTAAAGCCCGATAGCCCCTCATGATGCTAAAATATTAAATTTAATATTTAAAATATGAATTAACTATTTACATTTTAATGAAATTGTATTTATTTAAACATGCAATTAACTAATCGGATTTATGTACATTAACGGGCGACCGATCTATTATTAAAATTAAATTGCACAAAGTGAATAGAATTTTTAAATTATTTCCCTTCAACATCGACCTTTAGAAATGCCATAAAAGGTCGACTTGGCCAAAACAAAAAGGCGCGAACTTCATAAACTTTTTTATAGCTCTAGACGACGCGAAATCGTAGACAAGGTTAAACCGGTATTGTCCAGTGTGAGCGACCTAAATAAAGCAGAAAAAAAACTTCATTTCAGACTTATAAGCGTAGAATATCAAGAGAATTGTTTGTACTACACTCCTTAGTTTTAAGGTTCTTTGATTGCATTATCCTCCTTGGATTTAGCTTAAAATATTGTCAAGAGCTTTTTTCGAAAATCTCAAAAATGGCGGGGAATAGTCTGTGTAAATTTTTGTTAGTGAATCAACTATTTTAACGAAAATGAGGATTTCTCGATGTAAACAGTAATGCGGTTCAACTCCTCATAAAATCAATACCAAATGCACTTGACCTCTAATTTCAAACAGTTCTCTCTTCCTGTTTCTGATTTTTTTTTTTTCAGTGTTATGTTAAAGCAAAATATTTGTCTGCTCCTAATAGTTCGCGTGACCAACCCCATTAATTCCGAGGAGCGATCGCCTGGATTTCTCGCTTCACCCTCTACTATTAACGTGATTAAGGAAAGCCTCGAATGAAAAAATCGATTTTTGTTAAAAACTTATATATTTTAGTTTAAAATTTTTACTCCAAACCCCCCTTCCACTGTCTTCCTTATCGATCTTCGTACGACGAAGCTGGCAAGTCGTCCGCAACCTGCAAATTCCTTTTTTACACTCTTTCTGAAGGACTGCGCAAGCGCTTTTCAATTTGACGCAAACTAGAATGAATGATCGTTTCAAGGTATTATTCGTTTTCAGATATTTTGAGGTTTTATAGATCGTTTTTATCCCCCTATCTTCTATTCGTCACTTGATGATGACAACGCAGTTTTTTCCGATTAAATTAAACAACATATCGTCTCATAGAGAGTGTAAATTTACATACGGGTTCTCTTAGAACTTTTTTGGAGAATTTTTTTTCAGCCTGAAATCCTATTTAGTATTTGGTGATGATCGGATAAGCAGACAGGCATTGGCAGAAAGATTTTTGCCATTTTTGCAAACTTTGAGGAAATGAGAAAAATTAAAGATAGCGTCGGCGTCATAAACAGGCTCGTGGAGCTCTTTTTTTCCTTTTTGAATATTAAGATAATGCAATTATTTTTGTAGGGTTTCCTCTTTGGCTGATAGCGAAATTGACACACTCCATTCTGACCTCTTGATAACTTTCGAGAGCACATCCCTCCCTTTATTAAAATTACCACAATAAAATTTAAAACTGTCAAAGCACAAAGTTTATTTCGAAATAGACCTAGGTGCAAGAGAAGATGAGGTCAGGAAGACCCTCTCCGAAAGACCGTGACATTGAGGGTGATATAGCTAATTCTATAAGGTTTATGTGCATGAGGCATTGCGAGCCCTCATCCTCACTAATGCCCCCACGTCCAAACGGTCAGCGAGTCTCTTTAAAGCAAACGACTTTCTCTTATCCGCTTGGCTTGCGTTTTCTACCTGTCGTCCACGCTGGGCTAAGGGGTAAGAATCACAATACGTGAAGCATTGACCCGCTTTTCCTCATTCAGCTTCCCCTATCACGCTAAATTAACTCACAGATAGTCTATAGTTCAGGTTAGTCTACTCACACTAGCCTATCTCTGAGGCTTAAAATTTACCATATTTGCAGTAAATAAAGGTAAAATAATCTTGAGTAAATAAAGGTTTAAAACTGACTCATTTGAAAATAAGTCAATTTCGTAAATTAATCCTTTTCTTGCATAACTATTGATCGAGAGAAAAAAATCCATCGTAATCGGATTCTTTTCGAAAATTGGTTTATTTTGGTAAAACTCACTTTCGATGCAAAAAAGGCAAGAGTTGTTGAAGATCATTAAGTTAAAAATACGTTTTTAGAGTGGTTGGAAGATTGTTCCGCTCAATAATCCTTTCTGAATGGACAACCGACTGACCTGGTTAGATGCGATTTTATCAGCGAATATCGAACAGTCGAAATCGTCCATCAAAAGTAATATAAAAATGTTTAGAAAAGAGGCGGGAGATAATAAGGATTTACAGGTTATCGAAAGAGCCTTGGCGTGTTCCACGCTAGCTGAGACCAATTAAGAGAAAGTCGTTAGCTTCCAAGAGGTTCGGCTCGAGGGAACGAATAGAGTGGATGGATAGTATTAGTAGTGGGGATGAGGACTCACAGTCACTTTGACTCGGGCACATAAGACCGAAAGCCCGTGCATTGTCTTTTTTGGCAGTTTCCTTAGTCTCGGCTCTTTAGGGACTAAATTCCAATCTCTCTGGGTGCAGAACGAGATGCTGCTGCTGCTGCTTACAGCACGTTTTTGGATGAAAGGAGTGCGTCGCTAAAAAGCAATTGGGGCAATCTAAACTCGACAAATTCTTATTGATAGAAATTGGCCGTAATCAGTTTGCAGCCGCAAGTCACAAACGGGTCAATTTGTGTTCATCATCTTGTTCCGAGCTCATTGAATTAGAAGGGACAGAAGAGGGGAGAAATTATAGATCCTTTTATTGAAGAAAAAAAGAAAGGAAGGGGAAAAAAGACATCTTCATTTTATTGTTTGCTTCTTTATTTTCCTCATAATTCAATGAGAGACCTTCCGAGTCTTCTGATTCGATCAGACTCTAGATTTATATTTGCCCGCCTTGTTTGACAATGCCGAAGAATGGAATTCCGTTGCTCAATTAAAACTGCTTTCACTCCTAATATTTTGTCAAGGGCCTAATTGAGACATACGTGGTCGATTTTTTAAAATACCAAACGTCAACGAACTTAAGCATTTTGAAATAGGTCATTGGACTTGCAAATAATACGACGGGTTAGAAAAACATAACAAGTCCTCCTGTTATACCATAGTCGACCCTAATGGTTTCTAATGACGCAAGTGAACTGATTAAGCTGACAGACTTCTCTAAAAAAAATTCTACGATTTGCCAGTCTAGTTCAGTAATTTTGCTGATGAGCGTTTAACACAATACAAATCAGACTGATAAAAGGTGAAATGACGCACGTTTAATAATGAAAGAAAAATATAAACAAAAAAAGAGTTCATTGGCATACATTTTTTTCGGTCGAAAACCGACTAGACAAGTCAATTGTCTCGAAATATCTTCAAAAAGCTAAATTCAATTAAAACAATAGGAGGAAATCCTAGTCACTTAACTCATTTTTATGTTCTAAATTACTCATCTTACACAAAGTTGCTGAATAGGCCTGTCTTCGATTTTAAGCAAATTATCTAAAAAACTACTTCGTTTTAAAAACCTTTTTTATACGATATTGAATTCGAATCGATAGCATTTTTTTGAGCTGTTTTATTGTCGTACATCCTTCCGTTGCCAAATTGGACCGAGTCCATGAACTACCACCTAACGAATACCTAATGTATAATTTTAACATTTTCGCAAAAATCTATAATGTTAAAAATGGATTTAAAAAACCAAACTTTCTGTAATTCCTAATACAATAATTTATTATTTAACACTAACGATTTCAAACAGGAGAGCTCCGACCTCTCAGAAGGGTTGAATGTGCTCGATCCCTTAAGTATCAAGTCTGGAAGTCAAGGAAAGTGGGAAGAAAAAACAATGTTCGCAAGAAGAATACATATAAAAATTCTTCAGAAGCAACACTTATTTCTTTTATTTTTTCAGTAAGCTGACAGCTCTTGTCTTCTGCATATTTGGAAATCGCTCCCAGTAGTGAGATTTGAATCAAGCGAACTAAAATTTTGGACACACAGCTCTCCATTTTTACTTACATAAGAAAATTGCTTTCAAAATTGTAGAGATAAGTACAAAAGGAGGATTCTGTGAAAATTTCTCGTTCCGAAAAAAAATTGGCAACTGCCAGCACCACCTCATCGGTAACGGTTACATACTTAGAAGAGAAGACTCTTCTAAAAACCATGATCATGGAGAGCAATCCAATAGCTTTCCTTGGAAAACTGAAAAGTTTGCCCAAAACGGCAAAACCCCGAAAAAAACAGAAGAACGCCCGATTCTCTATTTCTTCATATTTGGGGCAATTTTTTAAAATTTATCTTCCCGTCTTCTGATAAATCATTATCACTATCTTGCATGTTACTGATTGTACAATATAATTACTGTCAGTTTCTTTGATGAATTCGCATTTTACCTCAGATGACGTAATATCTTCATGTGAAAGTTTTTAGAAGGACGACATTTTCAGCATTTTTATTACGTTTTCAATCTTAAAAAGCAAAAGGGTTTTGTTTTAATTTTAAGTTCCTAGTAAACGTTTCTACCGGTCAAAATGGGTAGCGGAAACCATTTTCCTTTTAGAACGCCTTAAGACTTTAGCGTGTTTTTGAGGAACAAATCAATAATTTTTATTGGGCAACCGAAATTTAACTATAAACCCTTATTTCACAATTATCATTTAGCTACCCATAACTTTTAATTTTTATGGTGCACTTCAATTTAGGAGCGAAAGGCTTAAGTGATTTAAGTCATTTTTAAGAATTTAATTGTAAATCCTTAAGCAATTGAGTGTATCACCTAAATAAATTACTGATTAGTTATTAGATCTTGAAAATTTTAGACAATCATAGTTTTTCTATTTTTATTTATAATAGAAGATAAATAAGTACGAAGGATGACAAATTGAAGCAACAGTTTTCTAGGAGAGCGACAAATTGAGGAGAAAAACGTAATTGCGTGAACCAAGGTTGTATACGGTCGAGTAACGACTGTTTGACGGAAAAAAAATCTACAAATAGATTTGAATTTTTTTAAACATAATTTTACAGGTGGAACGTTCGGCGCAATCATTTCCTGTTCCAGTCATCTACTTCTAAGCAAAAGACTAGACTTCCGAGAAACAAATGCGTCGATTGATAAAACAAAGAAGT
Organism: Orius insidiosus; assembly: GCA_014119065.1. Lineage (NCBI taxonomy): Eukaryota > Metazoa > Arthropoda > Insecta > Hemiptera > Anthocoridae > Orius > Orius insidiosus. The sequence goes on along the minus strand of JACGAQ010000892.1, from coordinate 7,982 downwards.
CAAACAAAAAACGAATTTTTCCCCCCTCCTCCAAAAAAAACCGCTGACATTTTCGGTCCTAAAGATTTCTAAGAAGTGTTTGCGACTTGAAGAATGTGCAGACTTAGTGGCAATCGAAAAATCCCCAGAACGCACTATCGACAATATAAACACGTTATCGGAATGCCGCCCGAAATGATTTACTACGTTTTTAAAGAATTACAAAGCCAAGAAAACTTGCAAAATAGATTTATCGGAGAAGGGGACTGCCGAACGTTACTTATACGTATTTCTTCCGTTTCGGAAATAATCTAGATGGCTTACTAATAAAAGGATTCTAGGGCAACAGACATGAGTGTTTACAAAAAACATTCACTTATTGATAACGATTCGATAGCTTTTAAATACATACTAATTTTAACATTTTACAGCGCTTTTTTTCTCTATAAAGTTCGCCTCATCGGAAAATTGAAAGCAGATTCCAAAAATAATTTCTGGAACGCAATTTCTGACGCGGTCATTGATGAGATTAGTCACCGCCTTATTTGAAAATATAGATCGTAAAATGAAATGGAATTCGTCTTTTTTAGAAAAAATTTTAATACACATACAAATAGGTTGTGACTAAAATAGTGACGTCTGAAATAAAATTGGATCTTCCGAAACATCCGTCCTTCCCGGTCGTTTCCGACCCAAACGAGTTTTCTTTATTCATTTCGATTTTGGCGCCTTTTTGTAAATAGATTGTAAAAATAGGTTGCATTCGCTATCTTTGAGGGCGATTTTTAATTCACACCTAGCAGAACCGTTTCTTCAGAAGGCTATAAGAACGTAAAAAGTGTGCGATTTTTTTTTCTGACTAAAATGTAACAAAAAGCACCCCAAAAAATTCCTCACAGGCGAAACACCGTGGTTAAAAGCCGGAAAATCCGGTGCGACGGGTGTTTCTCAACCAGAATATCGAGGAAAACGCGGTAAAAGGGGCGTTTCTTGGTCGAATAACTCCTTAAACCTGGGTTTTTTTAGCACGAAAGATCGAGGTAAATAATCAAATTTGATGTACACGAAATGGGGTTTCTCGACCAAAAACCGAGAAAAACGCCCAGAACTCCTATAAATAGGGTTTCTTAGCAGTGAAACTATGTATGAAAAACGCTTAAAAATCTGGTAAAGGATTGTCTCCAGGGCGTATTTATCACCCCAGAAGCATTTAACAAATATTCTGCTTCAGAGCGTTTTCCGCGGTGTTATAACATAATTGTTATGCGCTTCCCGCATCTACTCCTAAAAACTTGAAGCCGGGGCCTCTGCATTGAGCTATTCCTCAAGAGGCCCCATTGAGGCACGAGATAACGTTCTGGCATTCCTCATTTATTGAAAAATCCGTTAAAAAGGCTGTTTGAGAATTTCATAAGAATGTAAAAAGGAAAAAAAAAGGCCAGAAAATCCCATAAAAAGAGTTTCTCTGGCGAAAAACCATAGATGCCGTTTAAAAATCCAGGGATCCCAGAAAGATAATGAAAACCGATAATTGGGTTTTTCTTTATGATTGGGAAAAAACCTATCAACCAATTTTTCATGAGTTTTTCACGGTTTTTGGGCCAGAAAGCCACTTAGCAAATAACCTGGCATTTTCCTCGGATTTTCAGGCTAGAAACACCAATCCAACTGAGTTTTTAAGAGTTTTTCTCGTTATTATAGGCACATTAATGATGCCGGAACCTGCCACTATACATATTGAAACTTCACTACCCCCAGGAAAGTCTGGTAAAAAAGCCATCGCCAATAGGCAACAGAAAACGCGTTCCTCCCTTTACTAGAAAAGCCAGTGAATCTAGTTTGTGAATAGCATAAGAATATAGGGAGAAAAAATTTTAAGTCATGAACAATACATGAGGTCTAACAATTTTTTTTTCACTTCAAAAAGCCAAATTTTCTTCAGACGCCAAAAGCGAAACGACCTCGGATTGTTCATCATCGAGGGCCGGGTTTTCTCAGTGACCGAAAAGTCCACAGTTATTCGGGGTGCGATAATAATCTTGTAATGAACAGAATGCAAGAAGATCGTATTGATGAAGGAGGTTTTTCTGTGGTTCATCACGTGTTACGTCAGGTTACAAATAAGGAGCAAGTCAAAATACAAAATGTAAATATTGATTGTGTCGTAATAGGAGTCGCATAAAAGGGTCAACATTCTTTTTGGTCGACTGCCAGACATAAAAATAATCCGGACGATGGGATTTAAAAATCCAGCAAAGGGCGGTTTCGACTAGTTCGAACTATTTGTAAAAAAAAAGATAACGTTGTTTGTTACCTGTTTTTAGGACTCTCCGAATCCGGGTTGACGAATTTGGAACCGTCGTAGATCCACTTGGACACATCGCTAAACGTACTTATCACTCCCGGATGAGTCTCATATCGCGTTTTAACACAAATGTAGTAAAACGTCTTTTCGTTTTCCGATTCGTTTATTATAAAATTGGCGAGGGCGTAGGTTGAGTTGGTGTATAAAAGGTCGAGTTGACGGTGTCGTTCGGCGAAACATTCACGACCTTTTAAACCCCAGTTTTTGGTCATGAGGAACTTGTCGTCCGGACGTAAATCGAAACCTTGGAGGGCGAGGGTGAAGGCGAGACCAGGAGGCGTTCGGGAGACGGTCGTATTGATAACGTCAACCCTGAAAATTTCGGGTTTGGACGCGCGAACGCTCGTCCCGTACGCTGAAGGTTGGACGAGGCCGATAACAAATAAAGTGAATCCGAGACGGGATAAAGGAGTCGCCATTTGGGTGATCCCTTTCGTACTGAGATGAGGCTTCTGAGTTTCCCTGTGGAAAGAGTCGATTTTTCGAACGTGGCGAACGAGAACCGCGGTGGAAGGGTGGATGAAACGAAGGCCGAGGGGTCGACCGAAACCGGTGGGGGGCAAATCGATCTTCCTGCCACTACCGGTTTCGCTTCACAACTAAACCGACCGCCCTCCTTTTAACTTTTGGCACAACACGCGAAAAACCCGCAAAATTTTAACAATCGTTTACAAACTTTCTTCTTTCACTTTTCGATAAGAACTGAGCATTTTAACTTTGCCAAAGAGAAGTTATTGTATTAGCCTGTATGGGACAGGGTCTTCCAGACCCCCTACAGAATTTATAAAAGAAATAAAACCAATCAAGAGGTGCCTTCCGTAGTACGTACACTTTACGGCCGCAAATTTTATCCGATTTTTACCAAATTTGCACAGAATCTTTTCGTACTCCTTTCGCAGTAACCTTTTGTTTTTTACATACAGAATCGGAGCAGATCTGTCATTCTCAATTTTTGTTTAAATTTGCAAAGGCCGCATTATACGATATATCACATAGTAAAATACGAAGAATAACTTTTTGGGAGGTGTTCATCACCACTAATTTAGAAAGAAAGAAGTAGTGTTGTGTGTGTGATGTATTTGACTCTGATTGTAATTCTAACATATGTTGTGTAATTGTCGAAAAGTTCGTTTCGAGGATGAAGTTCCACCGATTCAGTGGGTGGAAGAACTGCGGAACTGTTGATAAGTTGAGGGAGAATTGCTGGCGCTGTCGATGGGAGATCAAGACGTGCCGGTAGCTTTCTCGTTATGTGTTTGTATGTTTAGAGTGTAAATATTATGTACCTTGTGGTTGTTTCATCACTGTGTTCTTGTTCGTGTTCGTCATGGGTCACCAATTGTGGGATGGTTCATCACCACTAACTTAGAAAGAAAGAAGTTGTGTTGTGTGTGATGTATTTGACTCTGATTATAATTCTAACATATGTTGTGTACCTACCCAAAAGTTGACTTTAGAAAATGGCATTACACTATGTATACAGCGCGGTTTTTGAACGTCTCCGCCCTTTAATAATTTGCAAAGGGCAACTGAAGAGTCTTGAAATTAAAAAGGCGTGCATAGGACTTGGTCGATTCTGGGTATAATATTTCAAAATGCCCGTAAAGAAAGCATCAAAACTCGAACAAGTGTAGACAGAAAGCGAAGATGCCTTTAAAAGTAATAAACTGCCATTAAAAGTAATAAATTGATTCCCAATTTTTTTTTTTTTTTTTTTTTTTTTTTTTTTTTTTTTTTTTTTTTTTTTTACAGTCTCCTAACAGCATTTTTAGTGGTTCGACAAAAATGGCGTTTTTTGGGTAAAAAATTGGTTTACGTAGCCAAATCCAAGCAACCAATTTTCAACTTATTCAGGCAAAAAAAGTGGCAATTATTTTATACCAAAAATTCTTAAAAAATATAAGGAGTAATTGGTGAAAATTTGGTGAAAATCGGACCAGCGGTTCGGACGCAGCGAATTTTTAGAAATTTCAAACAGACATATCTCCGCCATTTTTCGAAATTCAAAAATCGCCCTGGTTGGTTTCTTGTTCACCTGCTAAAGAAATTTGTGTGAAAATTTGGTGGAAATCGGATGAAAACTGTGGCCGTAAAGTGTTGTGGAAAAAAATGCTACGGCCTCATGCTATGGAGGTAGGGAGCGGAATAGACGAGAATGACGTCACGTTTTCGGTCTCCCCCGCACCGCCCATCAGAAGCTTCTTATCACTATCGAAATTTCAAAAATTCATTAAAAATCTATTTTTGAACGTAGGAAAAAAATTCAAACGGCATATTTTCTATTTTTTTCTGCTCTTTAATTTAATACATATTTCAACTTAAATATTTTACTAACGTTAGTTCCTAATAGTATAAACTCACAAAGTTGGCCCAAGGAACAAAATTTTCATTTGCTTTGGCGAACTCGACTAGGGAGCCAGCCGGATTCGTCTATCCCCTGGGATACTCTCTTCCTTCGTAAAAAATTTCAGAAAGAAAAGAAAAAATAACAATAAATAAATAATGAGCTCTGTATTGTGTAAACGTTACTTGTAACTCTCTTTTTTTTTAACTAAACAGATACCTAAAAACCGTCCTTGAAAAAACCGAGGGAAATCGGAAGGATCCCTTTCATTTGAAGGAACTTCAAGGAAGGTTCATAAATCCGAAACAACTAACGTCTGTGATAGATTTTCAAGGGAATTTTGAGAAAAGGATTCCTTAATAAAAGCTTATAAGCTGCCTAAGTTTCCCAAAAATGAGGAACTTTTTAAGGGCAAAAGTAATGCTAACTCATAAATCAGAAATAAAATGTCCCAGTGATAGAAAAGCCCTTCAAATTAATTTTTTAACCCGAGTATCCCGTGTTTTATCTCAATCTGTAGCTGTGATTTTTCAAAGAATTTTCTCCCTAAAGACACCTAAATTTCAATTTAAAATTTTTGACATTTTCAGGCCATGATGAAAATATGGTACATATTTCACCAAAATTTATAGGGAAAACTTAAAATATTTTAAGAAGTTCCGTCTGGGCCAGCTCCAGTGCTTCAAATTCTATTCTTGTCGACGCGTGTTTGTCCCAAAACGAGTAAACACTAATAAAAATCCTAACATGTCGACTTCCTATAATAAAAATTATTTTCAAACTTAAAATAAAATTCGCTATAAATTAAGAAGATAAAACAGTAAAAATGTTTAATCGAAACATAAATTTTATCTGTTTTTACAACGTTATAAATTGCCAAAATTTGGACGCAAGTATTATAAAAATTAATCTTATCCATTTTTTGTAATCTAATCTTCATAATTAACCCTTCCTTTTCACCCAAATAGATGGATATAAAAAAATCAACAATTTTTTAGCGTTCCTTTTATAACGGGATCACGAACTAAAGTTGTTGTCTCTTTTACTGGCCAGTCTAAACAACAGGATTCCGTGGTGTAGCGGTTATCACATCTGCCTAACACGCAGAAGGTCCCCAGTTCGATCCTGGGCGGAATCAAAACTTTTTGTTTTGTTATTGTATAGGTAGGTTAGGTAAATCTAAAACACTGATTAATTATTATACTAACTTGAAGTATTAAAAAAATTATTGAAGTCGGAGGCTCGCACAGAGTCAATACACAAGGTGGGCATGGTGACCCAAATTTCTGCCTGCCTCCATCAATTTTTTTTATTTTTCAAGGAATTACATATTATAGCTTTGTTCCAACCGCAGTTTGAAACTCCTGGTGCATGTGCAGAAGGATTCGCATGTCAAATGACTTCAGATGCACAGAGGAACCAATACACAGAGTAACAACCGACCCTCTCTTTTGGCAGTAATTTTAACGACGTAGTACTGCCCAAAGCGCTAGATGCCGCCACGGTCCGCCTTGGGCCGCCGCCCAAGGTCGCCCAAGCCCAAGCGATAGTTCCATGCGCCGCCACTGCCCATGGCGCTGTTTGACTTTGTTTTGAAAATCGCACCCGCTCGGCTGCGCTAAAAGCAACCAACAATATTGTCATTATTATCGCTTATCTATCACTTTATCCCAAAACCATTTTTTAAAATTTTAAACCATTTTAAAAAAAGGGAAAAAAAAGACTAAATAACGTTTCATACCTACTGTGATTCCACAACCAAATTTTCGCCTTAATCTCAGTGTCTTCTACCAGAATCAAGGGTTTTTAGCAAAGATTTTAGAACGGAAATGTATTAGTTCCGGTAATTTATTTTTGTAAGATGTTATGTTTTTGTAAATAAAGTGTAAGTAGAGTAGAACAATATTGCAAATTTATTCTTCTTTGATGAGTTTTATTTGACCTATGCAGTTAATTTTCTTTTTTCAATCAAATCAGTGTTAAGATCTTAAGGGAAAAGGGTACTTGAATCAAGAACCCCTTGTCAAAATTTAATGACATTTCATATTCTACTCAATAAAAGTCTGTTCTTTTGAATATCAAGTTTCTAATGGAATCGGATAAGTAGAAATCACTTTAAATGGGTGGCACCCGCCAAATGCTCAAGTACCGGGAAAGATTTAGGAAAATCTTTTAAGGTACGTTTCCATCTGCACTTATTCCAAGATTTTAATGTCTGACAGAAATCATGACTAGCCGCCTACGCTACAAATGCCGATACGGTGTGATTGCACTGCGGGTATTGTCAAGCACCGGAAAAAGATTTAGGAAAATATTTTACCTAACTAACATTACAAAGATTTAGGAACATCTTTTTCCTCCAAGCCTTGACACTGATTAAAAATGAAGTAAATATTGTAATGACTTGTTCATTTTCTTTCATCGATAAATATCACATACCAATATATTATAATATTAATTGTATGAATCACTGCGGATTCCACAACTCGGATCCTACAAAAGGAGATAGAGAGTGTTAACAAAAACAACTTTATTTTACTTTATATTTTTTTTTTTCCCATTTATATTGGTTAGGCATCCAAGACCTAAAACAGATTAAGAACAAAATCATGTTATAGAAAAAGTAGATTTCACTCACGTCTTGCAGGGCCGAAATAGCCCTCGGCAACTGGTGCCGATTCATTCCCGCCACCAATTCATAACATATTTTCCGCATTCCGCTAAAAAAATTTTAACATTAGGTTTCTTCCAACCAGCACTCCCCCCGCACATGCAACTCAGATCACTGAGTCAAGAGTTAAACAATCAGAAACCGAGTTGATCCCGATTGACCCGATTAAAAGTACTGTGCATGCTTGGGAATCCCAATATAGTCCGAATTCCAGTCAGAAACTTCCCATTGAAACTGACCATTGTTATGGTATGACAATGAAATAATGTTAAAATTTTGTAATACTTACAATGTAGTATCCGTCTGTCTCCTCCCTCTCCTACCCCCGCATCTGAAACAATAAAAAGTATGTTAAACAAATGATTTAAAAAAAAAAAAATTTAAATAGAGGAGAAACCCCAGTAGGTTTTCAAGGGTGGGGGATCTGCCTAAGCCGAAAACGCTTGAAATTGGTGGTAACTTGCGCTGCACAAATCTTATTAGTTATATTATTTACGTATTTGATTAACTTACATAGCCCCTCCCTCTTCTATATGCTCCTCTCTACAAAAAAAAACATAATTCGTATGCAATAAGTACAAAGTAGTGATTTACTTACATTTTGGGAAGTCATTTGGTTGACC